>JAVQJG010038474.1:0-53454 GCA_036024015.1 Craterocephalus amniculus | reverse complement strand
GTCCAACTGCTCATTAACACTTAATTTCTAATCAGCCAATCACATGGCGGAAACTCAGTGCATTTAGGCATGTAGACATGGTCAAGACAATCTCCTGCAGTTCAAACCGAGCATCAGTGTTGTGTACATTGTGGGGAAGAAAGGAGATTTGAGTGACTTTGAACGTGACATGGTTGTTGGTGCCAGAAGGGCTGGTCTGAGTATTTCAGAAACCGCAGATCTACTGGGATTTTCACACGTAACCATCTCTAGGGTTTACAGAGAATGGTCTGAAAAATGAAAAATATCCAGTGAGCGGCAGTTCTGTGAGCGGAAATGCCTTGTTGATGCCAGAGGTCAGAGGAGAATGGCCAGACTGGTTCGAGCTGATAGAAAGGCAACAGTGACTCAAATAACCACCCGTTACAACCAAGGTAGGCAGAAGAGCATCTCTTAACGCACAGTACGTTGAACTTTGAGGCGGATGGGCTACAGCAGCAGAAGACCACGCCAGGTGCCACTCCTTTCAGCTAAGAACAGGAAACTAAGGCTACAATTTGCACAAACTCATTGAAATTGGACAATAGAAGATTGGAAAAACGTTGCCTGGTCTGATGAGTCTCGATTTCTGCTGCTATATTCGGATGGTAGGGTCAGAATTTGGCGTGAACAACATGAAAGCATGGATCCATCCTGCCTTGTATCAACGGTTCAGGCTGGTGGTGGTGGTGTAATGGTGTGGGGAATATTTTCCTGGCACTCTTTGGGCCCATTGGTACCAATTGAGCATCGTTGCAACGCCTACCTGAGTATTGTTGCTGACCATGTCCATCCCTTTATGACCACAATGTACCCAACTTCTGAGTGCTACTTTCAGCAGGATAATGCGCCATGTCATAAAGCTGGAATCATCTCAGACTGGTTTCTTGAATATGACAATGAGTTCACTGAACTCAAATGGCCTCCACAGTCACCAGATCTCAATCCAATAGAGCATCTTTGGGATGTGGTGGAACGGGAGATTCGCATCATGGATGTGCAGCCGACAAATCTGCGCCAACTTTGTGATGCCATCATGTCAATATGGACCAAACTCTCTCAGGAATGCTTCCAGCACCTTGTTGAATCTATGCCACGAAGATTAGAGGCAGTTCTGAAGGCAAAAGGGGATCCAACCTGTTACTAGCATGGTGTACCTAATAAAGTGTAAGATAGTGTCCAAGTCCTGCTCGTGAATTACTGGTTTCCACCTTGATGCTAAAAGTTACATTTCCTCATTAATCTTGTATTAATTTAAGAATTTTATTTAAGCTCTCATGACGCAGATGTCATCACTACTTCTATTCAAATCCAAATTTCAATTTTATTCTACTGGGAATCAGTGATTAAAGTCCCAAATAGATCCATTTTTTATTTAAAACAACAACAACAACAAAAAATGTACTGTGTTGGTTTTTCAGCCCATTCAGTCATTTAAATGAACAGAAAAACCATTTATACCCTCATTTGACTGGAAGACCATACCAGCTCAGTTCGTACTGTTCATCTTTTTCTGTTTTAGGGCAGGTTGGTGCTGGACTGCCTGGTCCTCCTGGCCCGCCGGGTCCGCAAGGATTTCCTGGACGTCCAGGTGAATATGACACAACCTGCTCTTTTGTAATCAACCGAATTCATTATGATTAAGAGTTATTTGAGAAAATCTGTGAAACACCCTCAACATTTTAAATCATCTTAACTTACTGTCCCTAAACTGTTTTCATTTCAGGTGACTCAAGACAAGGACCTCCAGGACCGCCTGGACCTCCAGGCCAGCCAGGCAAGTATTTGTGTCAGAGGTTCGGGGATCACACAGTGTGAATGTCCAGCTCATCCATTATCCATTTGCTTTTTAGGTTATGGAATACCAGGACCTAAAGGAGACAAAGGAGACTCAGGCTTTGCATCCAGCTCAGGTAATGTAATGTAATCTTGTGTAGTAACTTTACGGCATCTGGAGACACAACTGAATTCAGCTCTGTTCTGTCCTTACAGGAACAGTTTATCAAGGACCACCTGGACCACCAGGGGAGCCAGGACCTCCTGGACGCCCAGGGATTCAGGGACCCAGAGGTGACCTTAACAACACACTGAAATCTGTGAATTATCTTGATGCTTTTTGTGTTTATTTCAGAATAATAACATTAACATCTCATGACAACTATTTGATATTTTTCATCCATAAGGGGACACTGGAGCTCCTGGAAGTCCAGGCATTTCAAAAGGTACAGAACGCCATAATTATCCTCCTAACATTATTCACAAAATGTGTGTTTTCTTCATGTAAAAGTCAAAGCCGTTCGCTCAGCTTCCTAACGTTCAAAACTTTCTTCTGTCCCAGTAACCCAAGGTCCAACTGGTCCTCCAGGTCCCCCTGGCCCTCCTGGTCAGACGGGCTCGTTTTCCACTTCCAGAGAGATGCAGCAGTACATGAGCGACTATCTGAGTAAGACTTTTCCCTAAAGTGAAATAAGAGGATGGCAGAGCAGATTATCAGCATGTTTTTTTATTTTTTCCACATAGGCAGATTCAGACAGAATGCTATACAAGGCCCTCCAGGTCCACCTGGGCCTCCAGGACTTCCTGGAACCTTCTCAGGCTCCATAGAGGACATCTCTGCTCGGATCATAGCATACCTGCGGCGTAAGGAAATGCATGATTGAGTAAGAGTAAATAACACACAGCAGCAGATGGTAGCCATCTTTATCTGTTCTGTGCCACTTCAGGTTCAGATTCTGGCTTCAGCTTTGGTGTTCAGGGCCCTCCGGGACCACCTGGTCCTCCTGGATCTTCCTCTGGATCCCTGACAGTCAGTGCTCTCATCACAATGCTTCAGAGTAAGTACAGCCAGGTCCCTCCTATCCACCATGTCTGTAAGCTCTTTGTCAGTGCGATCTCATTGGATGATGAAGTGTGAGGACGCAGCAACCTAAACAACGGCTCTCTGATGTGATCTGTTTAGGAGATGACGTGAGGCGATATATTTTAGGACCACCAGGGCCACAAGGACCACCAGGACCTCCAGGAGCATCAGTGGGACTTTCAAGCAACTACAGGATAGAGGAGATAGCCACATATGTCCTTAACTTCATGAAGGGTAGGAGCAACGAGCAAAGGGAAACACTAATCCTGATGTGCTTCCGGGAAGTGATGCCAACCAGAGCATTTAATGTGGTTTTCAGAGAGAGACATCGCTACAGGTCCACCTGGGCCACAAGGTCCTCCTGGGCCTCCTGGACCTTCTGGTGGAGGAGGCTTCAGTTCAGCGATCGCTTCAGTTGACTATCCTAAGCTGATCAGTAGTAAGATCATTTAATCAATCCTTCCTGTTAGGGCTGGGCAATATATCGAGATTTTGAAATTTATTGAGACTATGTCAGACGAGATATAAACTGATATTGTTAATATAGAGTTAGTTTTTTTTGTCAAAGGTGCCTTGCATTTTTGACAACTGTGTTTTTGTTATGGTCTTTGCAAAGTATTTTTCATTATTTTGATAAACAGTTACTTTAATTTCAGTCGACCATTTGAGTGCAAATGTGCTGTAGATCCATAATGAAAATGCATTTAGCGCTCAAGGTGGTAAATTAAAATGATCTCATTGGTCAATTTACAAAGTAAAACATATCGAGGTATATATCGTATGTCATGATTTAGGAAAAAATGATGGAGACATGAAATTTGGTTCATATTGCCCAGCCCTACTTTCTACAAATAGATAAAATGGTTCGCTCACTCTCTCTCCTCGTCTTCCTCCACCTCCTCCTCCTCATGCCTTCGTCTACGCAGATCCAGAGTTCCGCAGATGGGTCATTTCTGCTGTACAGCATGGTCGTCCTGGTCCTCCAGGTGTGCCAGGGCTACAGGGCCCTCCTGGCCCCCAGGGACCACCAGGAGTATCTACTGCCACTGTGTATGGGTCTGGAGGTCGAGGCTACAGTTTGGAGGAAATCCAGCGATACCTGCAGGGTTAGTAACGCAGATTCATTTCAAACAAACGCAGTCAGGGGAGAGAGAGCCCATTCTGAGTTTTTTTGGAGCTAAATTAAAACAAAAAAAACAGCAAAAGTACAATTTTTTTCTTTTTTGCCATCATGAAACTAGCTGACAGAGTATATGAGAAAGACATTGTCAGAAGAGTCTCTGCTTTCATGTGATGCCATGTTTGTGTGGTTTGCTTGAAAGCTAAAAATTAGCCGCTTCACAAGCTAAAATGGCCTGGACTTGCACATATGCATAATCAATGAGTCATTCCTTTTTATGGACTTACCTCTTTTACTTCATAATATATCGTGTAGAAACCATTTTTCTAAGAAAGATTAAAATAATATCAGGTACAGCTCCTAAAAGTCACTGAGCACGAACTCTAGCAAGCAGAATTTCTACTGTCTGCTTGCATGAACAGAAATTCAACTCAACAAGGTTTCCCTTATTTTCTACTTTCTCAGGTTCTGAATTCAGAGGTCTTCCAGGACAACCAGGCCCCCCTGGCCCTCCAGGTCCGCAGGGACCACCGGGCAATCACATAGGAACAGCTTCTTACACAGGAACCTTGCATCGTGACAGCATTCGAGCCGAAATTCAGGAGTATCTGAGCAGTAAGATCCCAGCAGCCCACATGCAGACACAATAAATGTAAGGAAATGTGTAGAAATACCAACAACAACATTAATGGCCAACTCTGTCCTACAGGTGACAGTATGCGACGGACCATTGTGGGCCCGCCAGGACCTCCAGGTCCAAGGGGTCAGAAGGGAGAACGTGGAGAGCCGGGTTTTGTCCAGGGTTACATACAGAGCCAGAAAATCTTACAGGGCCAGGACCAGAGCTACTCACAGGGCAACTCACAGAGCCAAGGAAAGTCACAGGGCAACTCCCAGGGCTACAGCACCTCACAGGGCTTTGGCAACTCCCAGGGCCAGGTTTACTCACAGGGCAGCATTCGCCATGGTTTCCATCTGAGTGAGATTGACATCAGCAAGCTAGCCGAGACGTTGGACTACTCTAACGTTGCCACCAAAGTTACAGAGTACATCAAAAGTAAGTGGATAACAGCTGCCAAATGTGGAGCTTGTTCTGATATTATAAAGACATCATTTCACTTTCTGCTGGACTCTGTGAGTTAGTGTTTAGATGAAAGCTCTAAAAGAATCAGAAAACTCATTCATCTGTAAAAGAAAAGAGGAATAAACTGTTTATATGATCTGTAAATTTGTTTTCTCCTGACAACCCTGCAGATCAAGGCCTGCTAGATGCGTATATGGCTGGAGGTGCTTTTAGGATGAATGTACGAGCTATTCAAGGCCCTCCCGGTCCACCTGGTCCCCCAGGACTGCCTGGTCACAGTCGTGTTATTGGCTCCTATGGCAATGTCACAGCTGATCTTATGCAATTCTTTAAAAGTAAGAACTTTGTGCACAAACTGCATTAACAATTGAAACAACATCAAACCTGTTCAGTATATCTGGAAAATGCGGCTTTACCTAGCGTGAGTACACTTTCACTTTTGCAGCTTATGGCACCATCCCTGGCCCTCCTGGAGGCCCAGGACCAAGGGGAGAGAGAGGATATCCAGGGCCCAGAGGAGAAAAAGGTAAATTCAGACAGAACTAATGCATTTCTAGCTATTTTTTTTTCTAAAAAAACACATCTTCCAATGTTTAAATTCCCTAATAAGCTGAGAGATTTGTATGATTATAGGTGATCCAGGACCGCAAGGTATACCTGGACTGCCAGGGCATTTCGCTGTTTTGTCATCAGATTACAGAGTGCAGATGAGGGAAGAAGGTAAACTCAGTCAAGTTCCATCAGACATCCCAATAAACTAAAAATTCATGTCGCTCATCTGTTGCTCTATTATTGTCTTTTTAGTTGCAGCGAGAAAGGAAGCAATACATCATGATCAGCAACACGGTCAAGCCAGAGGTGGCTGAAAAGAAAAAATATACTACTGGATCATAAATTCAGCTTTGCTCACTTTTTCCTTTCATGTGTTACTCTACCAATGCAACAAGGCAAAAATGCCCTTTATGGTTTCCTTTTGTAGACGATTCAGATTAAGAAAATAAAAATGCATTAGTCTCTTTTAAAAAGGCTGCAGTGGAGATGCTGGTCCATGTTTTTGTGACAAAGATTTCTACTTTAGATATGGGGGTGTAAAATGTTTACTTAACCAAGTTAGAAGCTTGCATTCCTTTTTCCAGCGGCAGCTTTAGTCAAGAGGAAATTCACGCAGTTGCTTAATTATTTTTGCAATCTTTTCCAGCTGAATATATGGTGTATTATTTTTTTATTTCTTTGCTGTCATTTGAAGATTTTATTTTTTTGAGGGATAGATAAGTGATAAAATATATATGATGCGTTACACCCGTATTAATTACAGAACAAGCTTTACATGCATAAAACATTAATTAAACTTGAGTCAGTCTAAGTCAGAGTGAGGGTCACTTTAGGAAGCAGGTTATTTCAAGGTTTTGTTGGCAAAAAAACAAAAGAAACGAATGTTTGTGTGAGTGAGAGAGCAACTCAGATGATCAGTAAGACATGACTGATTAAGTTGTATATTTCTTTTATATAGAAGAGCACTGAATTTGATATTTTCTGTCTGACTTTAAATGTTGAAAAGATTTGATAATAAAATGTTTCCAGATTCTGTTTGACATGATTGAACACAACCTAAATGTGTTAAGACACAAAAAATAAATCTATTTTCTAGATTTGTGAGTCTTGCTATTATTGACTTAATTTGACCTCAAAACAGCATCACTCAATTTATCAAATAAACAGATATTTTATTTACATGAACAAAAATTGTCCATTTATAAAGATGGATTTAAAACATTGGATCCAACATCAAAAATGAATATAGTTTGAATGTCCATTATGAGGGAATGACACATGAAAAAATGCAGTTAAATTGAAAAATATATGAAATCTATGGATTAAATGGTTTAATCCACATGACGGGATCTGTTTGCTCCCATCAAAAAATCCAGCATTTATGACTAAATTCTTCCCTAAATTAATGTTAACATACAGAAATGATAAGATAAACTAATCCCCGGTTGTAACGGACAGCTGAGCGAATTCTCCTCATGGGATCCTCAAATTTACAGTTACAGCACAGGATGCAGCTCAGCATGAGGAGCAGTTACAGCATCGCAATGTCAGGGATTTTCTTTTAGAAAACTAGGTGTGCTTGTAAAATACCAACAGCTTAATTGAAAAACTTCAGATTATAATGATGAAAAAAATAAAAGGAAATAAAGATGCTGACACAGCCCTGTCAGTTCGGGATTCAGACAGACCTGGATGAGGCAAAGTCTCTACTGCATATTTTGTTTCTGCAGCTCATGTGGCAAAACAGTGCAAATCTACAAGCTTTACATTCCTTCATAATTCATTCTTTACAACAAATCATTCATTTGCAGCAGTCCTGCTCATGATAGGTCGGAATAAAGCAATTTCCCTTACATACTGAAACAATTATCAGAGAAGAAACAAGTCATCTCTGTTTATATGAACGGGAAGGGGTGTTTTACAGCTTTGAAATGGCATCATGTGCTATATATGTATTTTTCTTCATTCATCTCCAAGGATGGTAAATGCTTTTTGTGAGCACAGTTCTAGATTAGCCTTCATATGTATGGAGCACACAACACAGTACATTCTAGATTATTTGAACGCACAGCCTTATGGTGCTGTTTTGGATTCCCATGACAACATTAGACACCTTGCACAAAAAACTACACAGCCATTACAAAGCCTTACAACAACAGTCTGTCTTCTTTAGACTCGTCTTCCTTCACAAAGACTTCCTTCACAGGCAGCCAGACGAATTCTCAACGATGGCTTTAATCATTAGCTTATGTGAAATGTTTTTTTTTTCAAATGAAAAGGACATTTCTTAAAATCTTGGGACTTGTAGCAGAAATGATAAGAGTTGGGGGGCTCTCCTCTGTGTGAACTACAAGTTGTACAAAACACAGAGGAGAGCCTAAATGCTGGAAAAAAAAATCATAGCAGGCACTGGAAATTATTTATATTTTAGCAGGCAGTGCTTATGATAATCCAACAAGCATGACTGACCTAAGCGACCGAATGCTGATCTTTAAAGTTTAAACATGCTCAAAAAAGTGCATATTACATCAGACATTTCCCAATAAGCTGAGAAAACTTGATTTAGCATGTTAACGGAGTGTAAGCATGTCATGCTCATTAATGGTGGAACTAAAACCAAGCAAAGCAGACATCTTCATGATTACAAAAAAAAACAGAAAAGGACATCGCTCCACCGTGAAGAGTCAGTGAGAAACGACAAGTTTGACAGGAGTCTGTTCTGTTGCACAGACATGAGGCTATAATCCGGAGTTGTGCAGGTTTGGGATGGGGTAAAACTTGGAGACTCTGCTCTGTGTGGTGGGATTAAGGCATTCGGATTCACCGCTCATCTTGAAGAAGACCTCCTGCTCCTGCAGCTTCCGCGTAAACTCGTCCTCTAATGCCTGCAGGGGGCAGCAGATACAAAGGACAGAGTCAGAAGCTTAACATTTTCCAACAACGGAGAGATTCTCTAAACCAAATCACCGCCGATGTAAAAGGGTAAACGTAGAATAATGCTACCTTCTTCCTTGGCCTCAGCTTCTCTCTCCACTCCTTTATCTCTTGGCCGTGCTCCTCGTCCAGCTCCTTCAACTTCTCGGTCTCATGTTCGATTAAAAGGTGGCATTTCTCATTCTGAAAGAAAATCCATCAGGATGAATCATAAAATTGGTTCACTTAATCTTCAAATATGTGCAAATTAGAAAGTTAAAATGATAGAAAATAATAGAAAAAAAAGTATAAATAAATAATTACATCATAAGATGTATATTAGTATTACTGAATCTTATACTAACCTGCTTTTTCTTTTTATGACAAGAACTATTGTAAAAATAAGATCTTATTTCAGTGCAGCATTTTAAAGTAACACTCATTCAGACGGTCATCTCTCTTGACAGCTGATTTTCACTTTCAGCTTAACAGGTTTTACAAAAGAGCTCCGGCGGCTTCTAAAGCATCAAAAATTTTAGCTCCGGTTACTCAAAGTGGGGAATATCCTCAGGTCATCTAAAGCAACAACTCAGCAGCATCTGCTGTAAAACACACACAGTCTTCACAGTGTAAACAGCTCTGATGTAGACTGACAACAAAGAAAGACGGATTTCTAGGAACCTTTATGGCCGTCAAAATCGGTGAGGTTTTATTATATCAATAAAACAGAAAAATAAAGACGCCGCCCCACAACTGGACATTACACACAGCTGACACGTTTCATTAAGTCGGATTCATTTACTTTGCATGGTGCACCCTGTCAATCTGATGATGTTACAGTCTACCTGCTCTGTTTAACTCTGACTGAAAGAGATCAGCATCAGTTAGCATCAAAGTGAAGAGGCGGTGCTAGCGTTTAAGAAAGTCGCACTTTCACTTCTTCACACAGTCGTGTGTCTTTCTCCGCGCAGCATCTTTAGAATTGACAGGCTGCACGCAGTCTTAACTTTCCACCTAAACTCTCCCTGTTCCGGACTTGTTTGATACACAAAAATATACAAAAAAAAACGCACAAAAATTAACTATCTGAATCAATGAGAAATTGGCAAAAGTTAAATAGTTTGTCTTTAAGCGGGTTGGGTTGCATGTACAGCCTTGTTAACACTGAATAAAGAAAACACTTTAGTTTCCGTGCCTGCAAACAGGGCCTTCACATCAGCAGAATTCCTGAAAAGCTCTAATTTCTTGTGAAAACACATGATGACACAACATTTTGTGAAACCTGTTTTAGCCTCACCTGCAGCTGCTGCAGCTCCCTGATATTTGAGTCACACTGCAGCTGTAGATCTCTCATCTGGTTCTCATGTTTCTGGTGCTGTTGGAGTCTCTCATTCTTCTGCCTCTTGTCCTCCTGTGCAGCAAACTGGACAACACAGTCGAAACACAAAAAACATGTGACAGCAGTTGGCAGCAGTTTTACCACAAGAGCTATTTTCTGAAAGTTGGTTTGACCGTGCTACTTGGAGTGCCTCATAGTTACTGGTCTCAAACAACACAAAATCTCCATTTAAAAAACTCTTTTCAGTAAGGCCTTTATCACAAATATTTCATGTATAGGGGAACAAACTACTTCCTGATGCTTCCTGGAACAAGCTGGATTATAATAATAAAAAGAAAAAAAAGTGTTTGTAGAGGACAGCTCATAGATAGGACAGTTCTTCTTAAAAAATATGAATCCACCTTCAAGAGCTGAGCATAAAAGCTAAAATTTGAGTCGATGGTGTCTGCACCTGTTTTATCCGTTCTCTCTCCTGCTCGGGAGTGACAGTTGCTGTGGCGGTGATGCGGAGGCTCTTCTTGAACATGGCCATACGAGTTTTGGCATCGCTGCGCTGGATCTTGGGCAAGCGAACCCTCTCCTGAGTCTGCTTGTTCTTGAGCTCTTCAATCAAACGCTGGTTGTAGCGCTGCATCTGCTCCATCTCCTACAAAAAGCATAAATACAATTTGCATCAAGCAGTTGCTTAAAGTGATAATAATAATAACAACAACAACAACAATACTAATAATTTATAAAGTGCTTCTCATCAAAGTGCCATCAGCATGAAATAATAATGCAGGTCCTACTTTCTCATGTCTCTTCAGCAGCTGGTGCCTCTGCATGAAGTACTGGTCTTTCAGCTGCTGCTTGAACAGCTGGTGCTTCTCCTGCAGGTGGCGTTCCTCTAGCTCCCACATGGCTGCCTCTCGAGCTACAAAATACAAACATCAGTGCACACACATGCATCCCACAAGGCCATGGGGGCAAACATGCTTAGCAAACATGTGCAAGCATGTTAGATGGTGAAGTCCATAGGGCCAAACACAAAACAAAGGAGGCAAGTTGGACAGGCTGTAACATGCCTGAGGGCTGAATGTCAGTATTAATGCACTTCGTAGGCAAAGAGAACATCAGTGACATACACTTCCTTCACATAATTGACAGCGAGTCAAGTGTTTTTTTCCTCTTACATTTCAAACGGTCGCTGGTTTCATATCTCACCACTGTGTCGATAAAGTAACTGACTGGAAAACTGCACAGGATGCTTGAGCAGAGTTATTTGCCTTTTTACCAGGTTTAACTGTAACAGAGGCCAAACTGAGAACAGATGTAAAACCAGCTCATGAATTAGCAATAGCTACATACCTATTAACAAAAAAAACCCTTTACCATGGACTGCATGTTTCTCATTTATACCATATCAGCTAATAAAATCTGCATGAGAGGCCTTCATTTCATTTGTCCCAGAGGTTTATTCTCCATCTCCTACCTCTCATTAACTGCTGTTTGTGGTTGAGACAGTCTCTCTCAATGGTGGCAATCTCCACTTTATGCTGCTGGATAATTTTCTTCAGAGCTCCATCCAGCTCCTGCTGCTGCTTCTGTAGGAACTCCTGCTCCTGAGGAGCGAGAGAAGAGATACAGTGAGGATCAGCCTGATGACAAGAGGCAGAAATTACTGTTACTCTGATTAAACATCGTAAAGAGGGACAGCGCAGAAAAACACATACAAACGCCTATCAAAACTGCCTGAAATAAAGTGATGTAATATAGTCAACCACTCGAAACTCAATACAACACAGAGCACTACGATGTCACACCATCAACTGGACTCAGCAGTGGAGACACTCAGATCATGGATGGCAACGATCCACAATGTAAGTGAAGGAAGATGGAAAAGTTTAATAAGAACTCAGAGTAACTTTTATGTAAGACAGACATCTATGCTGACACTCAGGTCATCCTTAGCCAAGTTGCATCATAAGTTACTAAAGGGGTGGATTCATTCTTAAAAAAGACTGAACCTGAAATACAACTAAAGGATTTGATTTCAAATGGAAAAAAAAAAGTGTATCAAAAAAGATCATTATGATCTCACCTGCAAGACACCCAAGGACCCATTAACCATTTCTTTCCCCCTCAAAAATATCTAATTGGAAAAGCTGTAACAATTTCTATTACCGTTCATTTCTATTGTTTTATAGTGTGTGCCAAAGTACAGGTTGGACTTTTATTACCTCTGATTATGTATAATTGATCTCATAATTATACAGTAAAGCTGGATCATGTAATGCAAAAAGAATTATGTATTTCTAATAATTAGCAAGTGTTAACATCACTGCCGTTTAAAGTCCAACACCAAATTAAATCTATGCAGAATACAAGCAAATTCCAGCTACCCTGATTAGGTAGTCTGGATATAACTGGACCACAGGTAAAAACATTGATCCATACAGGAGGATGATCAACAACTACATCACCACAGTACATCGCAGACTGAATCCAATTTTATACAACAACATATTTACCATAGAAAATACACAGACCAGATGGAGGGACAGTAGTGAGCAGGAGAGGAAGAAAGAACCACTCCACAAATACAATGATAACACTCAAAATAACAGAAAAAAAAAGTAAAAGTCCAACGCCGCCCATGCTTACATGTGTAGTTCTTAAAGTAAAAGTGAACCATCACAAACGATCCTGTCACTTAACTTCACACACATCCAAGTATGGGCCAGAGATGCCAAGAAACGGGGTGGGTGGAGGAGAGGGGGCACTTACATCCTGCATCTGAGCGTTGAAGAGTGCGCATGAGGATAACTGAAAAGACTGTATCATAACCTGGGCCACTGCCTGCGGAGGAGAGCACACAACGCACTCGCCCTGATCAGGGACAGACAGCACATAGCAGGCTGAGGATCACTCACACACCCACTGAAAAAAAAACCCACCAGCACTCACACCGATTCTTCCTCAGCTATGTAGGAGATGGGTTTTCCGCTTTGGGAAAGGCAGTAAGTTTACAGCGCAGAGCACAGTTCTGGCTACATGTTAGAGGGGGAGGGGGAATATTCAATTAGTTATTAATGCTTGAAAGCAGCTCATAGTTCCAGCATTTTGTATGAATCCAGCATGTAAAAGAGCATGCTGCTGGCTTACGGCCTGTTAATGATCGAACACGCCTTTTAAAAGAAAATGGATTTGTATGCATGTCTATTTCTTACAAGAAGCAAAGAAAGAAAAAGTCTGAAACGGACATTTTGACTGTCAAAACAAAAGTCACATTGCAATCGCTCCCTAATGTCATAGCATGCTCTGACATGGGTCATAGACTATATGGTTTAATCTTCTTTTATAAATGCCCCATAATGCTAAATGGCAGAAGTAACTTAAAAATAAATATGGGATATTTCATGCTTCAGTCTTTTTTCTTTTAAGTTGTTAACTTTACTATCATGGAGGACTATAATCTGCAAATATTAGAATATTCCCTTAAAAAAAAAAACGAGGCTCTGTATTACATGATAATAGTATCATGCATTAACACTAAAGCGGTGCCCTAAATTCTATGCACACAAGCTCACAATGAGCCTGTGAAATGTGTTAACTTAACCATTTGTACATCCCATTTACAAAAGAAAAAAAAAAGAAACAAACAAAACCTGCAACTGGGCAAAATAACTGAATGAAAAAAGCAAAAAATTTTGAAAAACCTGGATATAATTTATGCTGCACTAACTCAAGATAACCGCAAATCAATCCGCAGGAGGAATACGTTTGAGTCAATGGTACAATTCGGTGAATCTAGTTTGCCCATTAAGTTGCTCTGTTCAGTGCTTTGCAGCTTTCCCTAAATTTAAAGAAGTAAAGCACAGCAATAATAGAAATAGCAATAGATAGTTAAAGTCACCATTTATTGTAAGTTCTGAGGAGGACTGAGAAAGTGGATATAAATCAAAAGGCAGAAAATATGAAGCACTGAAGACAGATACTCTATGCCTGTGATGGTCTCAATCAAGTTAAAGGGGAGAGGAGAAATGTAACTGGAAACAGAGAAAGTCATATCTCAGACTTTCACAGAGCAAGGAACAGGTGACGCTTTACCTCTGCAGTCTTGAGGAGTGACAAGTCCTCCTTTAATCGTTTCATGAGCTCTTTTCTCATGTGTTTGGGTGACTGTCCAACTTCCTGTTTGGCCTACAGTTTGTGAGTATGCAGAAAACTGGTTGATGCTGTATGTTCTGAAAATCTAAAAAAAAACAAAAACCTGGGCAACAAGAGTAGGAGACATGCACGGTTCACGCGGAGAGGAGGGATAGCATCCAGCCACCATCAGATTTAATAGGAGCATGCTAGATTTCCACGGCTTACTTCTAATGTTACTTTGACCAAATAATTTTTTAAGGAGTACTATAAAGCTGCCAGCCTGAACTGCATGAGTTAGATTCATGTCAAAAAGAGGATTCAACTGGTGCATGGCAAAAGATGTTAGTGTAAATGACAGCTCTACCGTCACCACTTTGCATTCATTTAATCACCAAAGCCATGAACATCATTCTTTTGGCTCTTGGATTGAACATAAGCAGAGTAACAGAGTTGGAATGGTTTGGTAATTAGTCAGGACCTGGATCAGGATCCAAGTCCTAATTTAATAACATAAATATAGATTACACTTACAGCAAGGTAAACAAAAAATGTATATAAAAAGAATCTCTTTTGGATGACTGCTTACTTATTTTTATTATGAATGAAAGAGGAAACCACAATCTCCCTAAAATTAATAGAAATGTTGCCAAAGATACTTTTTAAATAATAGATGTTTGTTTGAAATATCAATCAGTCATTTTCACTCTAGTTAATTTGTCGTTGCATCGACTTCAGACAATTCCAGATCAGTTACTCTGCTCCCAGAATATGTATTATTTTACCCAAAGGCACTCAAAACACCTCAGAAAAATCATACAAAGTTGGCCATCCCACGACCAAAGCCACCTCACACACTCATACGAGAAGCACAGTTAGTTCAATAAACAATTTCAGTACATTTTCAAAGAGTACAATGTTTTAACAGACAAAAAGTAAAAATATACAAAAATATTCAGTAGGCAAAACAACATCTAAACAACAGCAAATTACATTGCTGAGGGCTAAAATTTTTCTTATACCACTGAAGTGAGTAAAAGAAATGGCCCAGAAATATAGCGGAAATAACATGGCAACAGTTTCAAAGTAATGAATGCAGCAATGTGCAACAGAAGCCAGTCACCTCAACTGCGTTAAGACACAGCCTCATACAGCAGCACTTGAACTCTAAGCACAATAAAAGCACCCAGCAAGACATTTAAAAGTTGCCAAAGAGCAGAGGAAAAGGCAAAGAAGACTTTAAGATAAAGCACAAATGTACAACCTTGATTTACTACTATTAAGCTCAGCCTGACACCCAACTTTTAATTAAGTCCGAGTAAAGCAAATCCAGGGATTTCTAGGAAACAGGTTCTACGTGTTCTAAAGTAGTTGCTTAAAACATACTTAAAGGCCAAAACTGTGTTTTTCTGACTTGTGGAGTTTTTATCTGCTTTCTGTTCAGGATTTTTAAGGCAGGTGTAACATAACAAATCTATGAAGCTGTGGGATGGCGTGTAAAACACAAGCAACAGTGACCCAATGTTTAAACATTGACACTTTCATAGATAATTCTCTAAAAATGCATTAAAATTGGACTAACCACTACCTAGCTGACCATTCGGCCTTCATAGTGGAAATTTATCTTTCCTGGATGCCAAAATTAGCAGAACTTCAGCAGCCTGGTTATACATAGCAAAACAAATGCTAAGAGAAAATCTGGATTGATTTTGAGAAGAGTGAAGTTGTAATGTGACCGACAACAGAGCCAGACATCTCAGTTTTAGAAGTTATTATGTTGAGGATGGAACCTCTGTTGATCAATCCTGAGCAGAGCTACTGTATAAAGGAAACTCACAATTTCTGCAAATACCAAGACTTATTATTCATCTCATCTGCTAGTTTACAATCTTTAACTGAGACAGCTGGGATCAGGATACACTGCAGGACTCAGTGTCTTACTCCCCCCACTGAGTGTTCATGTTTGGACTTACCCACCATGAGATTGTAATCGCAATTTTTACCAAAGTTAAAACACTGGTCCAGAGGTTGAATGTGTCAGAAATATCAATTATCTGGTGGTGTATTTGGGGTTTTGTAACAAAATGTTTTTTTCAGCTACAGTAAATGCTGTTTGTCCTGCTGGCTGACCTGAGACTGGTTAGGGTGTTGGACCAACACACCCACAGCATTTGAGAGTAGAGTATACTGCTAATTTTTTTGTGATCTTCAGACCTCAGAATGTAGATTTCTTTCCGCTTTACTCGGACTTTAAACCTCTAAAAATAACAAATAGACTTTGATAGAAAAGGATTTCTCAGAAGGAAACCAGAAGCCAGTAAATACCAACATGTAGCAAGCAGCATGGAGGAGAAATACAGTATAGTACACAGTGTTTCCCCCAGGTTCACAGCCTTTGGTGTGTTTGTGTGTGTGTGGAGGGATGGAGGGGTGTGTTGACAACAGGACCCGAAATCCATCCATTCAGCTGTTCATCCGCCTTTATCATGGACATCCATTTCTATAAATTACCTAAATGCTGTGATAACAAACACTAGGGAAGAAAAAATGTTCAGATCTGTGATCATGTGTCGAAGTTAATAAACTTAAAAAAGAATACTGGATCCATATTAAGACATAAAATGGGTCAAGTGACCACAATGACAATGGGTACAACTCATTTAGCTGTGCACATTCCCATGAAGGACACAAAATTCTCAGCTGAACACCGGAGCAGGAGAAAAACTCTGGTTGTTCCTCGCTGGAATACAAGTGTTTCCATCTTCAATTTGGAACAGTTAAAACTCATATTTTTGTCTGATTTTCACGCACACACTGTCAACTGATGAAAGTATGTCCAGCTCTGTACACACACACACCTATCTGTGTGTGTGGCATAAGGGCTGAACTCGTGGACACAGAGAGCAGCCATGACATGCCGTCATGTAAATCAGATAAATTACATGAGACGGTTCTATTTTTAATTAAATAACACAGGTATAAACCTGTTTTAGAGGAAATGTAACCTGCAAAGGCTTCAGGTGTGAATAAGCACCCCATAGAAAACCAGATGTTAGAAATTCATACAAGGATAAGATCTTGAGATGCATCACCTCATTTTCAAGGGGTCCTCGAATAAATCTAAATAAATGTGATCTTCTAATGGGCGCAGAAATATAACGGTAGGGGAAACACTGGTGCTACTTTCTTGTTGCCATCATTTGCACACATACTGCATGAAACAGAGCAAGGTACAGCACGCCCACAGTACTAGTATGAAACAGAGTAGAAGTGGCTGAGAGTTAAACACATGCACTGCTGAACAGCTTGTGTTCTTACATGCAGATGTTCTCAATGAAAAGAGCTCAGTCCTTCTGGAGAGACATTTCCATTCAGATACAGTCATGCAGGGCCGTACCTCTTTCTTCCGATTCTTCAACATGTTTTGGAACTTGGACAGTTCCTTGTCTTGGTCTGCTTTGATGCGTTTAGCCTCGTCACGGAGTCGACTGGTGTGATCCTGCTCTAGCCGCTCGATGGTCTGTTTCTGCTTCTTCTCAAGGCTTTCCACTTCTTGGTCATACTGACGCTTCTTTGCCTGTAAAAACACAAAATGTCTCTGGGTGTTTAACATGATATGACCAAGAAGGCCATAAGATCCACTTTTTTTTCTGTTTTATTGTAAAGAAAAGTGTTCTTTATGTAGTATGAGAGTATTGTGCAGCTGGATATTTCATACTCACTTCTCAGATTAAGATGCAGTAGCTTATTTCTGAGGAACTGACAACGTATAAAAACAAACAAAATAAAAAAGACAAAGCCCCCACCCACCAAGTACGAAGTGACTCACAGTAGTTTCCTGTTCAAAGCGCCGGTAGATCTGCTCTTTCTGCTGCTGCAGCTTGTTGCTCAGCTGCTGCTGGGCCCTCTGCTCCTCTTTCTGAAGAAGTCGAAGCTCTCTCAGTTCTTGACGCCTGAAAAACCACAACAATTTAATACGTTATTCACAATGTGAATTAACTCAGATGTGATTTTTTTTTTTATGGAAGAAATAATTCATTCTCAAATTAGCATCTAATTTTTCTTTACCAAAAGACTTTTCTTTCTCTGCTTTGATTATTCTAGTCTCATTCATGATAAATTATCAGGTATTAAACTGACACATTCACCCTGTACAACACTGCAAATGTTCGAACAACACGTGTGAGGGCAGCATGTCTCGCCTCTTTAAAAGGCAACAACAGAGATGACAGTAAAATAAAGCAGCATTAATCACGACAGATGACCCATCTGGCATTTGTAAAAAGCTGTGGGAGACATGAAATGAACAAGAACTATTTAAGGCGAGCGTGTTAACTAGGTCACATCCCATATTTAGACCAACAGTATGTAAAGTGGATTGAATGTAAGTGTACCTCAGGAACCTCATCTCCTCACTCTTGGTGTCATTATCGGTCACTATCTTTGATGTCGTCACACTGACCTCCACTCCATCTACCATAAACTTGCGTGTCTTCTTCAGAGTTTTCTTTTGACGTTTTGCCTCCTGCCAAAATACACGGGATGGTTTAGAGACTGAAATGCTGGAGAGTTGATAAGTAAAAGATGGAGGCAGTACAGATTGTTTCACCTGCACAGACAAAGAGCCTCCCTCTTTGCTTTTGGACAGGAAGCTGGAGATGGACAGATTGAGGTCGAGGCTGTTGCTGTCAGCAGCAGAGCTGCTTCCTGAGTCAGAGTCTTTCTCCACTTCTGATTTGATCACAGCAGGGCTTCCGTGCTCCATCTTGGTTTCAGAATCTGTTTCACTCTCCTGAACAGAGAAAGCATCTTGGGAAGTGCTCTCATCTGTATGGGCTGCTTTCTCCTCATCTTCCTTCACAGAGACATCTTTAGACGCAACCGTTTGTTCTACTTCATCAGGTGTGTCTTTGACTTCTTCATTAACTCTGTTCGATTCAGCTGATGTTTCTTCCTGCAGTTCAGCCTCCTCTCTGGACTGATTCTCTTGTTCAGGCTGCTCTGACTTCTCAGAGGTTTCCTCCTTTGGCTTCTCCTCTAACTCATTTTCTGTGGTCTTATTTTCTAACAGAACCTCCGGCGTTGGCCCCTCCAAACTTGACTTCATCTCTGCATCCCCGTTTATGTTTGTGTCTGGTACATTTGATTCTAATTTCTCTGCATCTTTAAGTTCATTGTTGGCATTGCCCATGTCCTCTAATCTGTCATCTAGTTCTTTGTTTTCTTCTTCTAACCGTGTCCCATCTTTTGTTGTGGAATCTTCATTAACTGCTGTATCTTCAGGTTTTTCTTGTGATTCTTCTGCAGAAGCTTGTTCTTCTTCATCATCCTTCACAAGCGCTGGCTCTTCTTTTATTACCGGAGTAACTTCATCTCCCATCTTACTTTCCTCTGTCTCCTGTTCCTCTTCTTTCTCATCTCTGATAGGTTCTTGGTAATCGACAGTATCTACAGGTTTATCTGGCTCTGATGCAACAATCTCACCAGGTACTTCTTCAGTTTGATCTCCTTCTGGTTTAGGCTGAGCGATTTCTTCTGGGTTAGAGTCCTTGTTGGTTTCTACACTTCCTGAGGCCAGACCTTCATTACCAACATCAGACACTTCAGAGAGTTTCTCCTCCTCAGTTTTATCTACTTCACTTGGTCCAAGTCCTTCACCAGAAAGCTTATCGCTGACTTGGTCCTCAACAGGCTCGGCTTCCATCTTTTCTGTAACAGACTCAAGGGTGGAGGACGCTGGTGGTACTTTTTCATCCTCGGAGCTGGCCACGCTGACATCTGATGGTGCGCGCTTGTGCCCAGGAGCCGCCTGATCAGTAAGAAAAACATAAAAACAGCATCTCATCATAGGGTTTATGAAAATATCATGATCACTTTTATTATGACTTCATTCATTACTTGGTGTCTAGGATTTAGTTATGTTGAACAAAAAAGCTGCTAAGAACAAGAAAAAGGCAACAGGCCCTGATTAGCCTGCATCTAGCTCATCTTTTTAGACACACTAGCAACCTGCTGACCTCATGTAAGAAGATCCGCACCTTCTGTGGACATGACTGGCTCATTCCAAGGTAGCAAACATCCAACAGTTCTCATTTTCACATGTTTTTAAACTAATTAAAAATTGTTAGAAATATTATTTTCACCACTAAATGCCACACACTATGATGCTTCTTTTGCACATACAAGAATCAAAGTTCTCACCACAGGTGTGTCAGGCTCTTCCTCCTCCTCCTCCTCTTTGCTATCCTCAAGCTCCTCTGTGACTTCAGCTTTGGCCTCAGCTATGAGCTCTCTGAGAGGTTTGCTATCAGTTACACTGGTGACAAAAGGATGCTATATGTACAGAAAGGGACAGAAGATATCAGCAAAACATAAAAATGTTTTCTAGTAATGTAGTAAATGTAAGCACACAACAGAAGGAAACTTCCCTTGGCTACATGCTGATATTCACAGATGGATTTTTATTGTTCAATATGACAACAATGTAGGTCAAGTAAAGCAGCTCACCTGGAGAAGCTGGGCTGCACTCCACCTGTTGTCCACATTCTTATCAAGAGATTTTCGCAGGAAGTCACTGAATTCTGGGGACCTTTGAGAAAAAACAACAACAAAGAGTCATTTTGTTGACTATAAAACAGAGACCGAGTCCCTGGGACCTGCTTTCTGGAATCAAAATAAAGACATTTTTCCCACTGCAGCCGCTGCACTGGGCACCAACAATTCATCATGTTCTCCCACAACAAAAACACAACAAATCCCAGCGCCACACGTCCAGTTATCACTAGCACACTATCTCACCAGCGGGAGGGATTCATGAGAGTGGGTGGCTCAGACTTGGCTATTTTCAGTAGCACCCTCATGGGATTCATCTCGTGATTGGGCGGCTCAATCTGTGCCAGCTCTATGAGGGTTACTCCCAGGGACCAGATGTCGGCCTTGTAGTCGTACGGACGATCTTTGGAAGTTTCGCACATGACCACCTCAGGTGCCATCCTGCAAAATTCATTCAGTCAGTGGATTTACATTAGCATTGTAGAATGAGGCTCTCCCTCTCACACCTCAAATTCCTTTCATTTCTTTATGCCGAAACAAGCTAAAGAAAATATTTCAAATAAGTATTTTAGTATGAAATTAGTGCACATTAAGCTTATTTAGTATTTAAAGCTGAGGCAGTCAAATGCTGTAGTGTATCTAATTTGCTGAATGAAATCTTCTCACTATAAACAAAGCAAGAAAACGATCAGATGGAGGACCTTCTTATATTTAGGCTCGATGACTCACCAATATGGAGTGCCTATGAAAGAATCTCTTCTCTGTATCATCGTGGTATTTTTAGCAGACACCCCAAAGTCAGCTGAAAGTAGAAATGAATAATTTTAATAATTTGTGTTTTTAACAGAATCAACCTAATCTTTAAAAGGACAATGAGTTATACTGTGAAACCGGCATTTTTATTTCATTACAAGAGCAAAAACTTAATATATTTTCGGACCTACTTAAAGCTTTCAAATATGAACAGTAAACCCATTTTTCCTCTTTTGTGAAGCTCTCAGTGGGTCATCGCCAGCTAGCATACTTGTTACCTGTATGCTGTCTTTTTCTTGCGCCACTTATAGTATCTACATCTTAGCAACTCTCATATATGTGGTGTTTAAAAAGGAATAGATATAAAATCTGGCGCTAACAATACCTTTTTTTTTATCTTCATGAACTCTGTGCCTTTGAATTGTCTTGGACCTGAAAAGCACTATATAAATAAACTTGCCTTGCCTTGCCTTGCCTTGCGCCCTCTGAAGATGACTTATTACTGTTTCATCATACTTCATGTTGTGTATATGTAAACAATATTTGCAAAATCAAGTTGTAAACGGGTTTGAATGCTAAAAGATCAGGTTTTTACCCAATTTTACATCTCCATCCAAGGAAAGGAGAATGTTCCCGGCTTTCAAGTCTCTGTGGATGACCTTGTTCTCGTGGAGGTAAATCAAGGCCTCCAAAGTCTGCTTGCACACCACCCGGATCTGGGGCTCAGTCAGGGATCTCTCCAGTTCTGTTGATAAACAACCAACAAGTAAACTGAGACTGGGCCATCTGGACAGATTAACATCAAATGTGATCCCTTAATGGTAACCAATAGCAACTGCAGGACCTACTCTCCACTCTTACATCATCAGAACATATGACTCTACAAATCGTGTTGAGTCAGAACACTTAGTACAATGCATCTACATAGAGAAAATACAGGCCATAGAAGTGGACTCGCCACTCCTTGAAAGCTGAGCTACAATAATTACAGACTTGGAAAGGCCCCTAAACTGCTGAGAGGAAAAATAAAATCCCACAGTGAAGTAAAAAAAAAAAGTTGGCACTCAAGGATGGAGCAAAGAAACCCCCAGAACTTAATAGTTTTCCATTTCATTCAGTGAATAAGGGACTTACCCAGCATGATGGCATCAACTGCACCACCGGCACAGAACTCTATCAGAATCTGAAACCAGAACAATGAACAAAATGCAATTTGATGAAATGATGCATCAATTTATCTGTCAGAGCTAAGTGATTGTTTATTCTAACAACTATTTGTAGTAGATATAGTAGGCAGGAACTTTATTGGTAAGACATAAGCAGCCATATTCAGTATTATTGATTGCACGTTTGGAGACACTCCAGGAACCCAATCGATCAGACACTTGAGAGCCATACTGAGCAACGTCTACATTTTACTGTTTTTAATTTAGGACAATTAATTGTTTCAGATATTGTTTGGAACTCTGGCAGATGGTCTAGCTGAATGCTAAAGACATTTATGAGGATCTTCTTTATGATGTTAGTGTTACACATTCTGATTAGATGATAAAAACTTTTTTTATTTCAAATTCCAGTGGAATTAGAAGATAATTCTGACATCCATTTATGTCTTTAATTGAATGCTGAGAAAAAGTGACTATAAACTCTTTATTTGCATTGAATAAACACATGCTTTAAGATGCTGGGTAATATGAACAAATTTTCATATCTTGATCATTTTTTTCATAATCACTATATACGATCTGTACGTCCATATAAATTTCTTTGGTCAAGTACTGAAGGAGTTTTTCAAATTTATGGCCTTGAGTGCTAAATAAACTTTTTTTAGTGATCAGAAGCATATACGCACTAACATATTTGACTGAAATTAAAGAAGATGTGTATTAAAATAATAGAAAATACTTTTCAATGATCATAACTAAAAAATACAGTTATGCAAAATGCTAAAAAAATAGATATTTTTAACTCAAAACACACTAACTCAGTAAAAACGATATTCCCTTATTCTATATCTTGGGTGACAAAGTCTCGATATATCTGAAAATCTCGGTATATTGCCCAGCTCTGTCATCGCCATTCATGTCCTCACATACATGGTGAACAGCAGATCGGAAAGTCAGCACACTTCACAGTAAATGTTCTGAAAACACGACATGATTACATGATCTAATACACAGTAGTGTTACCTGGTGCAAGAATTCTGACTTTTTAAAACCGAAAGCTAATAATACAGGGACTACTCATTCACAAAAGACATGTTAGTGGACAGTAAGAGGGTGAGATGCATGACATGAACATAACGAAGTTCTAAATGTAAATTGGGAGAGCTTTTAGCTACAGTCGTATAGCACAAGTTAATAATCATGTCAACAGTCTTCATTTTACTGGCTCTCTGTCTGCATGCTACTTAAATACTTATTGTATCAGATGGTTTAAACATCAATCACAGATACAGTCGAGCACCACCCTCTATTATAAATCTGAGACAAAGAAGAAAAAGTGGTTATTCCAGTTCTTCACTGCATCTAAAACATCTATTATACCACAGCCATAACTCAATTACACTTTCTCTTTTCCAGGTTCTGACAGCTGTGCAGTGTGCACAATTCAAAACTAGCTGCTAACAGGTACATAAATAAGTGTTTTGTTAACATGGTTTCAATACTGAAAAAGGAATAAAATGTCCATTGATTCGTATTGATACATATGGACAAAGGGCCAAGGGACGGCCAGCATGGAGCTCTGAATTATTCACAGACACTTTCTCCAGCCACTAAATCCACTCCATTATCTTCCTACAGTTGTGGCCAGTCCACAAGGGGTGGTCACATGACACCACCTGCCAGGAGCTAATAGCTGTGGGGCCTCTTAGTGCACACAATGAGATCCACTGACCATATCTGCAGACAGCTGGATAAGTAAGCAAAGATGGGAGTAGGATCAGATCATATTTTTTCTTTTTTTTTCCATCTGTCAATAGAAAGAAAACCTTTTCACTTCTTCTGATTTATATGAGGGTAAAAATAGGGTAAAAAAAGAGGACTTTTCAAATTTCCTGTTATGGACATCTTAAAACACATACCACTACTAAACCTTAAATCAAAATCCCCCATTTTCAATTACAATGATCAAGTCTGCCAATAACATTCTTGAAAATCTTTAGCAAGCCTCAGCTGCATCATGTGATTTGGTTTAAACTTTTTTGAAAAAACAAACAAATGTGCCAAAAATCTAAATACATCACTTAAACGTTTCATGGAGAAACAGCTTAACATGACAGTTTGTGGTGAATTTGTGTCTCCAAGTACAACTGTTTTACTGCCTCTTTGTCTCACTGCCAAAAAAATAAAAAAAATAAATCAATGGTCATACATGAGGAAGGGAGGGACGTGTCGCAGTCAGGCACAAGCTTACTTACCCAAAGTTTCCCTTCAAAATAGAAAGCATCCAGCAGTTTGACAATGTGATGGTGGTTGCAGGAAGCCAGAATGTCAATCTCAACCATGTAGTCCTCCAGTTCATCCTCCGTCTTTGTGTCAATAACCTTAGCAGCTGCGAGGGTCCCATTCTGCTTATTCTGGGCCTAAAGCAACAAAAACAAAATGACAAAATATAGACGTGGGGGTCAGCTGAACATGCTGATCAATTTCTGATACTTCTCATGGCAACAACACTGGCTTACTCTCACTAAGAGAAAAGGACATTTGTACTTTCATTATTTTTAAGCAAGAGAAAAGAACAAACTTGAATCTTTCAAGACTGAAATATACAAATACATCAACACTGAAGCTCATCCAGTGAGCAGGAATTTATCTTTTATAAAAGCAGCAAATATTTGAAGTCAGTAGCTCCCAGCTCATCTGCCTTCACTTCGGTCTCCTCTTTCACTTTGTCTCACATCTACCAGGATTAAAACCTACTAAAATACCAGATAATACTGCATTCCTTGTAATTCCTTGAAAACAAAATTAGGCTGAACTAGAGCTATCAGCAGAAAAGACCAGACACCATGAAAACATGGCTATTAAGTTATTTTAGGGCTTGCAGTGGATTTAATGTTTATGTATATAGACACAATGTCAGGGAGTTAGGGAAAAAGAAACAGGAGGGAGTGTTAACACTAACTGCTGTGTCAGACCCTATATTTACACACTGACCTGACACACTCGCCCTCTCTTTCCCTTTGTACTGGGCTGCTGGGCCTGTGACAGACCATTCCTAACACATGCATTTTGCAGATTTTGTCTTAACTTCATGATGCTATGATTTGTCTAGTCTGTGTTCATCAGGGATTGGACAGTCTGAGGGTGAGTTTTTGAGTGCCATAATATCAAAGGATTAAGCATTTACTTTTTACATAAAGTTAATCAAGCACATTGACAATGAACTGGTGTTTTCAAATATAAATAAAAGAGCCAACAATACATCTCTTGCTTTTTCACCTGTAGAGGACCCATTTCTCATAGTACAGCACAAGTACATTAACACAAGTACCAGTATGTGAAATGACTCACTGTGTAAAGAGAATTTTAAGTAGTTTGTGTTAGGTCCTTAACATGACCCATCTCTCCATTATTTCAGGTACAATAAAACCAGTGCTCATGATTGTCTTGATTTAAGGGCTCTTTCTCTTCCTTTGTCTCACTTAAACAGAGGATTCGTACTTTACCACCACGCCGAGAAGAAGCAGCCATCATAAGCTTGTGAAATACCTGTTTTGACAGTGGTGTGTGTTTATAGCAATGCAACAAGCAAAGAAGGCCACTTCTCTCCACCCTTCTACATGTAAGAATAGGGAGTCAGTAAAATGACAGGTGTACTGTGTATTTGTCAACATTAAAGCTTTAGTTGAGTAAGCAAGAAAATCCTCCGGCTTTTCTCACGAGCTAAGAAGACAAGGCAACAAATGAAGGCAAATGAGGATTTTATATTTGACCACAATAATTCTGAGAAGGAAGAACATATGTACACTGAAAAAAAGCTGGTTTTCATGGGCTACAACACAAGACATGAAAACGTGGAGCTTCATGATTAAGTTCACATAAAGTGATTGAACCAAGTCTTGAAACAGTTTCATATTGTAATTGTATACTTCATGCCTGAATCTGGCATTAACTGTCAAGGGGTCATTAAAATTAACTTTGCAAAAAGATAACTTGTTAACAACTAAAATATTGTAAATAAAGTATCATTACAATAAACGATCTATACGTTTGTAAAACAAATAAACAAAACACCATTGATGACAACACTATCTACATACAAGAACACATGTCATGATGCATAACATCAACAAATACTTCCTAAAAAAAGTCTATGGCCATTTTTACAGGATGCTACATCTGAACACCTGCTCTATTTGAACTAATGTGCTTCCTGTGACGTTCAGAGGTACTTTTAACGAGACATTTTGCCATTTTTGAGGCCATGTTTACTCTGTGGGAGCGAGCCACACCTTCAATAGTTTAATCATGCTGTTGCGCTGCATGACAAAGTCGTGCCACTGAAATAAAGACTATGTTTTAAACTTCAAAAAAGAGAAACGCCCCTGGCACTTCCTGCGCAAGTTAAGGCTACCAAACCTTTGCCATGTTTCTTTGCATTACTTAAACAGGAATATACCTGAAGTCAACACTTTAAGTGTCGCATCAGTTATTTCAAAGGGGAATCCAAGTTACTGGGCTTTGCTAGAATATGTGGCCTGTACAGGGGCCGTACCATCGCTTCTGTATTAATATCGTCACATCTTATGACCTCCAAGCAACACAATGGACGCCAGAGTCTTGGGTTAGAAAACTGGAGGGCGGATATAGCGTAACATATTAACTTACCTTGTAGACTTTACCAAAAGCTCCATCTCCCAGCTCTCCAATAATTTCCCAGATGTCCTCTGGATTGACATCTCTGTGTACGTGCTCATACTGCTTCTTCTTTTTATCGGGCCCCAACTTAAATATCTTCCGAAAATTGAAGAAAGACATATTTCTCTCTCTATTTTAAGCTGCACTACAGTACTCTGGATGATGCGGTGCCTTCGGTTATTTCGCCAAGAAAATATAGCGGTTCTTCCCGACGCGGGGCTGAAATGGCTATCGGAATAAGACCATACAGGCGTTAAATGAATGCTGACAGGCCGGTGCTGTAGCCATTCAGCTATGATAATGTCAATTATAACTTCCCTCAGCGGCACTTATTCAGAATCACATCATAGCTAGCAGTCACAGGACGCTGGCGGAGGAGAAGAGTTCGCTGTTCGCAAAGGCGTTTCCGCTTTATACGAGCTCAAATAACTGTAAACTGAACATATTACCTACATAATCGCGTTTGAGTCGACATATTTATCGTCTACCGTTAACATTAACAAAAAGGGACAATAAACAGACCTCATGTTTCGGTAGGCTGACCACACAGAAGTTAGCGGATCAGCGTGAAGCTACCATGCGCTTTCATTTACACTTCCTTTGAAAATTGGAAAATAAAATCAAACAGCATAAATCAGCAAACAAAACTGTATTCTAAGAAAAATATGTATTCGTTTTTATGTTGATAAGGATATAAATTGACTTTAAAAAGGACAAAAGTGATTTTATCTGGTTCTAAATAGTGACGTGCTCACAAAACAAGCGCCTGGACACCTTTATTTTGAAGGATAAAAATTTGTTTCCGCTGTCAACGGCTATTTGACTAGTGAGCTGGACGCAGTTGATCAGCTCGGCGTCTGTTTCCTGGATCTCCTCTTCGGCAGGATGTGCTCTTGCACAGCTCAGCGTCTCAGCCCCTTCGTTTCCTCCGCGCATGCTGCTACTGTCGTCATGAAAAAGAGAAAATGGATGATATTTTTCACCCCGCACATTTTAGTCCATTTTAAAACTTTTGATCTATTTATGAAGTTCATTAATGTTTGAGACGCTGAGCTGACACAGTTTGACTGGGCTTTACATTTAGAGGAAAATCAATATTGAAAAATATTCACTGTAATGTGGAATATCTGCTGTTGACACGATTGCAGCTTCTAATTTTGTGGAACTATTTATAGCTTTCTATGAAAGGTCTGATCCCATCTCTTGTTTCTGTTGTTGTTTCTGAGTGTTACGATTCGTTTAAATTGGATCTTAAATCACTTTGGTTGGAGTTGCTTGAAACAAGTTTTATAGATAATTGACAGTGATACAAATAGGTGACAACCCACATTACACGTAAAAATGCTAAATGATTGCCAAAATTGTGGCAAGTAATCCTTTTGTAAGAAACTTGGCTATTTTCATGTTCTTATTCCCATTCCATAATCCTGCAGAGGATATTACTGTAGCCCATTTTCTAATAAATGACAGTTATTTATTACATTATCCATTCACTGTGAACAATGCGATATCGTTTTGAAATATGATACATAATTATTAAATATTTGGCTTCCAAAATTAGTTTTTACTTGACAGTTGGGAGTGTATTACAACAATTTTGCTTATAAAAAACATCTCTGGCATCTACAAAAAAAATTTATGTTCAAATAATCTTCGGCAGCATTATTAGTTGCAGGAGATTGTTACATTAGCCCATTACATAAGTCACCCCATTGTTACATTAGTCTCCATATACTATGACCAGTACGGATCCATGGATTAAATCTGACATTATGTTGACTTTAACCAAAGGGAAATGTATCAATTTGTATCAAATGTATAAAGTATGTTTTTTGTAGGCTATCAAATGGTAACTCCTATTTGATGGTGTAGCATAGCGCCGCACAGTGGTAAAAGTAGTTGAGTAGTTATTGTCTTGAAGCAACTATTGTACCTTCTCCACTAGAGGGCAGCAAAGTCATTTTACGACATCACGAGTTAAATTTGTGAATGAACTTTTCAGGTAGACCTCCAGAAGAGTGACTTTTGTGTCATGCCCCTGCTTGGTGGACAAACATTTCCACTTGCCTGTTTTGGGAAACATTGACAACAACATTAGCGTTTTCGTGTCCATCTGCACTGAGTTCATTATCTCAAGGATCCCTCCCAAATATTCTGAGCTCGATTGCTCTGTGAAGTGTGTCCAGCCAGCTGTGGAGGGACCGCCCCGTACAGACTGACTGGTCCTGTGCTGCAACGGTGCGGCCCATCTTCAGGGAAGAAAAGTCTGATAAAACGTTAGTTTTATTGACTTGTCATGTTTTACAAGGAGTTCCAAAGCTCCGATACCATCTGACAACATCAGTTTATGGATGCACCTAAAGCCTGAGGACAGAGAACCTTGTTTTTTTTGCTGCGTTTTTGTTTCTTTTTGTCGCTTGACTTTGTTTTTAACGTCCGCACAAGTCAATGCTTTCGCCTTTCTTTTACACTCAGGTTTTCATGGGAAGATACTTTCTTTTCTATCATTTGTAGCATTTTTTGTTGTTGCAAATTGAATTTGGCCTGTAAAGATGCAGTTTCGAACTGTCCTTGACGTTAACGTTGTGGACGTGCAGAAGAGAAGGAATCCTTCCAAACACTATGTAAGTCCTTTTTCTTTTACCCCATTTCTCTCCTCTTATTCAGCTTTTACAACAGCAGCTGGTTAGATTTGCTATAAAAATATGTTCAGCTGTTAAAAGCATGAATTGCGAGTGGCTATTTTCAAGTGGACAAAGGGCATCTTAAATTTGTGCCCAACTTTTATGTTTCGACTTTTCATGAAAAAATTACAAATAAAACTTTTAGGAAAATGTTTTAGGAAAATGATGAAGATATGAACTATTATCACCAGGATCACCGAATGCAGGCATATCAAGGTCTTTTACTATAAACATAGTACATTCATTCAATTTATTTAATGAACTCATACTTAAAAACATACCCCCCCCCCCCTTCAGCATCAGCTGGATATTGTGGCAGTAATAAAACTTATGTCATCAGACATCACAGGTTGACCAAAATCACATGATGTTTTAATTTACTATAAATAGAATGAGTCCTTGTAAGTGTGTGGTACATGTCAGCCTGCTCATGCCCAGGCCATACATTTCTTTAAGTACAGTTCAATGAAAATAAGAGACTGTGTTAATTTTTGTCCAAAAGTGAGTGAGTCATGTACAGTAGCAAGCATGTTCTACCAGACTGACGAAGCAAACAATATCAAGTCCAATTATATGTATAGCACACTTCAAACATGCAATAACAACAAAACGCCTTTGATCGAAAGCAACAACAAATGTAAGAACGTGCTAAAATATCCAAAAACAATTTAAAACAAACATGAAATTCATGCTGAACATCCACAAAACTTCAGTTTAACAGTGGTGAGCAAAGATGTCGTCATCACCACTGAATAGGAAACGTGCATGCTGGCAGTGTTTCTCCATCCACTGGAGAAAGAGGATCTGCTTCAAAGTGAAGTTGAAATCCCATTGTAGGATCTCATTTTCTTGATGCTCCAGTTTGAGGACCTGGTTCATTTTCTTTGTCAAAATCAGTACCAAATTTTTCAGGGATGAAGTTCCTTCAAATCCACACCCCATTGTGCAACCTCTCTTTTGCCCAGGTTTTGTGCAGCAAATCCCTCTGTCTGTATTTTTAGGGAAGGCTTTTAATTATAAGCAACAGGAAGACATGTGCAGGGTGATGGGGGCCTCCACATTTGTCCGGGAGGTCCGGTATCATGGGGAAATGGTGACAGTGACGATAGTAAAGGAAATCTTGAATCTCACAAAAAAGGGCGTCGAAGCCTGAGATGTTGGCAAGTGTCATGTTTTGTTGACATCTTGGCTGTGAGGATTCATTATATGAAGAACTGTCATCTTCTGCGTTTACTGTTAGATCCAGATGCTTTTGGTGATCAAGGGAGGTTTTTTTTAAATTCTGCTGAAGTAAAAAAGGAGAAAAACTACCAGCAGGAAGACAGCAATGTTTCTCATACTTGATCGTCTGCAGTGGAAAAATGAAAATATTTTTATTTCTTATTTCTAAAGCGATACATATATAGGTACCAAAACATTATTTATTGGTCTGTAGTTAATGTATGTTAATACAACTTAATCAAACTGTATGGAAACAAGCTAACAGAATACAAAACCAAGGAAAATGCAGTATTGAACAGAAATATAATTTATTGGAGGAATAAGAAATGATTCGGTGGCTTGTTGTTCTGACTTCACACTATTGGAAGTAGGCAGTCACATTCATTTAGTTAGTTTTTGCTTTTAAGCAAATGATTACACATAAAATTCTCAGCTTGATAGAAGCAATGTATGAGATAATAAGAAGTAACTGAGTAATCTGGAGAAAGTGACTATTTTATGTTATATGTCAAGGAAAGAAGTTCAAGTTGTGGTTAAAAAAACCATATCTATATTAATCTTGAATGATTTATATGATTTTATAATTTACGATTTTTTTATGTTTCGTCTTCATGGAGCCAGACTTTGCCAGGATACGATGATGCTTTAAGATGATTAGGTATCCTGGTTTGGAAAACTTTTCAGTAAAACATAAAGAGAAATTACAGCACCAAGCATTAATCAGACCACTAAGATCGTTGGACATAATTCAGGAGTAACATGAAGAAATAGCAACCAAAAAACCAATACAGAGCTATCAAGGGCCCAGTTATCCTTTACATTCGGCATTTCATCTGGTACCATCATGGTGGAGACCTTGGTCAACAAAATGTCTTTCATTTCATCCACGCAGGCCATTTCAAGTAAAGAGCAGATTTAAGTGGTTTTATAGGATCTGTCTCAAAGACTGATATATCTGCTTGTAAATTTTACAAACAGTTTTGTTGTTCTATTGTTATTTTCAGTTATTGTTGATAGTTTTCTCTTGTTTTATATCGTTTGTGATGTACAACTGTGTCTCTGCCAGAATCAAAGACAAATTTCCATTTTGAGAATAATGTGGACAATAAAGTGTTGTCTGAGTCAGAACATAGTAAATGAAATATTTAAAAAACAAACAGAAAAAACGTTAAAATCTCCCACAAACCTTCACAATTGTTGGCAAAATCAGACACTTAGGTCATAGAAGTGATAAAAAAAACTCTGGAAAATCCTAGAAGGACTGATATATAAACAGATCGAAGAGCTTAGGCAATGAAAATATACAGTATAACAACCAAGTAAATCAGTCATTTTGGTGTGCTGATGTGGATCTCTGCTTTGGTTAAATGTGAAAAGTTATGATGTAGTTTCCACAAAAGCAACTGAAAGAAGTTCATGTGAATGTCTTTTTTTCTTTAAGAGCAAAAGAGTGAAACAAGTTGAGCAGGAATCATCCTGGATGATAAAAAGAGAGATAAATGCCCATTACGTCACAATGATCCTTTAGCTGCAGAATTATTACTATATCTACCCAGTGGCGGCTAAAAGACTGAGTGACTTGTGAAGCAAAAACACAATTTGATGTTGAACATTAATCATAGTTTGTTTCATTAACTCAGAAGAGAAGGGGTTTGTTAGGGTTTAACATGAATGTTGTATATTTTCGGACTGACAGCTAGCCTCATGTCACCAGAACATATGTTAGAAATCATAATGAGTCTGCTGCTAAGCTCAAACCCCCCAATGTGAGTCATTTGGAGGGAATTGTGAGACCAAATATAATACTATTTATTTATCTTTTAATGTTCAGCATATATTATTAATTATTGTAGTATTAGTTTGATGTTTTAGTATCCCTGGACTTCAAAGATGCAGTTAGGGGCAGGGTCAGTCGGACTGAAAAATATGAAACTGAATCTTTCAAAACTGACCCTGCTAATGCTCAACTTGGCACTAATGGGGCGACATATTTGGATCTTTTCTAACAATGAACTCTTAATCTTGCATCCTACCTCTTGTCCGAGCTCTCTATAGTACATAAAAGTCAGTCTGATGGTGACTCTTGCCTTATCTCTTGCTTTGCTTTTCAAAATGCCGGTGGAGAAGCATCTTCTGAAGGAGAATAATGGAGATCCCAAAGTTCTTGATAACTACTGACTTAGATTCAACTTGCTATTTTAAGTAACGTGATTGATAAAGTGTTTTTATCCAGTTACTTGAGTTTTAAATAAACACAATATTTTTCTAAAAATATCCATCTGGTTTTAGGACAAGCCACAGTACTGAGAAAGTATTGAGATTCCTTTTTATAGGTTGGTAATGATCTCAGATTTAACCTGAACTCCTACCTGACAGATCAATGTTTTTTGTTTCTAATACAGATGCATGATTCTCAAGAATCCATGAAATCAAGTTCGAGGTTTCCCAAGGGTCAATATTACGACCAATTCCTTTTAATCTATAAATGCTGCCATGCGCAGCACAAATTTTCACAGCTATGCATGTTGATACAAGCTATGCTTTTTATCAACATGTTTCCTGATGACCTACAGTCAAATAATGTCCTTAGTTTTAACTACTGGTCCTAAAAACAAGAGAAAGACCATATTACAAAAAGAAAATAAGATTTTATTTCACATATCAAAAGTGTCTCAAAGGGGAGATGCTGTTAAATATTCCAGCATCAAACCATAAAAAAAAACAAGAAAAATATATTTTTAAAAAAGCTGGAGGAGGACAGTATTAATTACCTCTGGATGTTGTATTTTTTATCCTGATTTGACATAACTTGCGCACATTTCTAGCATCATATCAGTGCTCATTTGAATTAATGTTGAATAGTTTAAATATAAAAATGTAAATGAAACATGAATGTGTTTTGCTCCAGCAAAAAGACAGATCCAGCAATGATGATGCAATGCAGCTCAGCAGGGTTTTCCTGTGTTAGAATCAGTGTGTATGGTTGGAGCTATTTTTATATATAAGAACTATTCAAAGTATAAGTACAAGGTGATAAATTCCAAAATTTGTGTAATTTTGTGTAAAATCCTAGTGAAGTCTGCATAAGAGTGGTTGATAAAAGGGCCCTGGAATGTGCATAATGAATGTTGATGGGCCATCAAAACGAGTCAGAAACACAGAGTTTAAGGCTGGAAGTTTATGTAAAAATTGCTTTAATACAACCCAATTCTCAATATGCTCATTAACATATTTTGTGTGCCGGAAAAGCATCCCATTTACAATTTATTAAATCCTGCTTGAGTGAAGCATTTCCAGAGTGTCACTCTGCTTTAATAACATTCTGATTATAAACATAATGCAGCAACTGACAGTCATCTCTCAGGTAGCTTACGGACAATGCCTGTGCAGTAAATTGGCTTTAATTAAATGCTATGTTCTCCCAAAGTGAAAGTTAGAGGCAGTTAGAGGCCCTATCAAGTCAATACTTCAGTTTGTCCCATTACACCTACTAAACATTAGTATATTGTTTTTTGGACCAGGAATATTTTGATATTCAAAAATGTGCATTTAGTAAAAAGCTTTAGTGTTTACAACCCATTTAATGCCACCACATTGCATCGCCTTGCTATGGCGTTATCTTACTTATTTGAGTGATCACAGACAACCGGGCAGGGGAACCTGTCTCAGTGGGATTACAAAAATCAATTAGTCCATCAGGTTCAATTAGATTAATTAAACTGAGAGCTAAGATCAATTGCATCATCTGTCTCCTCCTGAGGGAGACTCCCCAAGGCCACTAAACATGGGGCACGCACTTTTTCCCCCTGGGACTAAAGCCGGATGAGTTTGACTGGGAAGTCCCTGTGAGGGAAGAAGAGGAAGAAAAAAATAAAATCTGATTATCTATGAGCTAAGCAACTGAAAATGCATGTCCGGTTTGAGAGAGGAAAGAAGCAGCCCTTTGTCTTTTGTTCCCACTGTTCAAGTGTCACTTCCTTGTGGCACATGAGCTACAGGACAGCAGAGTTGCAAAGTATTGAAATCCCTGTTTACATGCTGCATTTAAACCCCCCCATGTTAAATTAAACTTAGATATTTTTTAAAAAAAAATGCGCCTGCAGCTGTCTGACCGCCGGTCATGTTAATTTAATGCAGACAAGCCCACAGAGTCAAGAATGTGTACTCATTTGTTTGGCTTACTTGTTTTGAATCTGCTACAGAGAGTGGAGTCCTTGTACATGAAACTGGCAAAAAATGTCCTTGGTGTATCATTCGTGATGGTTATGGCCCTTTTATCAATTACCCCCTTTGATCATCAGTGTTGCATACAACATTTAAATGAATTAAACTTTTAGCTCCTTGCTGTTTTCTGTCATACAATTTATATTGTCACAGGAGTATAAATTTGGCTCCTTCGGGATGTGTCTTCACACATACTGCAAAACAAATGTCTGTATCTCATTAGCGAGCTGATGGGGACTTTGTTTTGCTTTGCTGCACACTCTTTTTAGAACAAAGGGTTTGCAAAACGAAGACTGCATTTCCAACTGGATGCCCTTGCGGCCATCATCCGTTTGTGTAAAAGCTGCTTTTGCAAAAGCTCTGTTCCAAACACGTATATGGAGTAGTAGGTTCATCTATCAGTTTCTAATTCTGTACTTTGGGAGCTGAGCCTGTAGTCCATCTACTAACTGATGCCTAATTGATTTCAGCTCTAGGTTGACAGTTTTCCCTGATACTTTTTGCTGTTGACATAATGGGAGCCATTGTTTGTGTATTTTAACAGTGGCATCAGAAGCACCTGAAAGGGAAATTTAAAGATTTGGCACAACTCAGACCGTGATTTTACAATATGAAACAATCCTAGACAAGATCATTACAGTAAACCTACAGATATGGATTTCTTTTTTATAAAATGAGCATTAAACCATCCACATTCAATCATCTACCCTCTAATTCAAATATGCTGCAAATAATTATGATTGACTTTACCATGAGACTTGTTTACCACCGGGATCAACTGATAATGCTCTTTTCAAACACAAGATTATCAGTGAAATAACACTTCAAATCCCAAAGGGGTTGAAAAGAAAGAAAAGAGGATGTAGGGCAGGAGTGCAGCAGAGAGAAAAACAGTGGAGATTTAAACCATTTCTTACAACTGTTGTGATGGGGAATGGGAGATCGCTGGCTAACAAAATGGACGAGCTCCAGGTGCTAACTAGGTCTCAGAAAGAACACAGAGTGCAGCATAATGTGCTTCACTGAGACATGGCTGCATGAACACATCCCAGACTGTTATGTGTCTGTCCACGGCTTCAAGACAGTCCGTGCAGACGGCAATAAACAAGTCAGCGGGAAGCTGAGGGGAGGTGGAATTGCAGTGCTGGTTAACCGGAGTTGGTGTCATCCTGGACATGTCACATTTATGAGTAGATCTACAAGAGACATGGAACTGCCAGCTTCTTGCAGCAGACCTGAACAAGCCTCTCACTGAAGATGATTCCTTCCAGCAGCCTGAAGAACAAGAGCACGACAATACAATACTAAATTTCCCTCTGGGATCTATTAAGTATTTTTTCATGTCATTGCATTTAAATCTGTTAACCGCCCCTCTCTCACTGATCCCCTGATAGCTTTTCAATGTGTGACTCAAACGGACAATCTTAATGAGTTTGTTTGACCTCTGAAGACCTTTGAGGTTAAGTCAGGAGGGTTAAAAGGGTGCCATGCTGTCTTTGCCTAAATGACTAAATGACTTGGTTCCTAAAGATCTTTTTTTTCTGTGCTTCCCTCATTAGGTGTACCTGATCAACGTCACTTACTCAGACTCCACTTCCCACGTTATCTACCGGAGATACAGCAAATTCTTTGACCTGCAGGTATGTTATACTGTCAAAGTTGCAAAATCCTTTCACAACTTTAATTCACAGCTGCTTTGGGAATTGTGCAGTGGCCATAACGTTTAACATTTTCTGCTGGGAATCGCCTTCATATATCTTCATCATACTGCCACATTATACCCAATGAGGTCAGTTTGACCTTTTGGTCACTTCCCTCTGCTCAGCTGCTGCGGGCGGTATGCTTTGTAAAAGGTCTCATTTAGGATGCCTGCTTGGAAATAGAAAAATGGGGGAAATCCAGTCAGCAGATGCAGGAAAAAACATGACCTCAGTCAGAATGCAGCATGGAGCCGAATCTCAAATTGTTGATCCTAAAGCTTCTTGTGAAAGATCAACTTTGCCAAACACCAACTCAAGGTTTAGAGGGAAAACTAATCCAAACTTCTTCATGTTTTAAACATCAGTGTGAGGGGTTTAAATATAAATGCTTGCATACTTTGACCAGTGCTTTTCTTGTGAAAGACTGTTGCTGACCCTTGTCTGATAACCCTCTCAGCCAGACTTCACTCTGCAGCTTTGTGGCTCCGGTGGGCTGGTTTCAGGAAACTCTTTGTTCTCTGGTCTCTTGCTAATAGCCAGGAAAATTCAGCTCTGCTCTGTTTAATTGAAACAGAGCTTCTCTCCTGTCTATGTAAACATTAGTGTTGTCCATAGATCCCTGCCGCCGAGGTACGTTTGTCTGGCCATGATAATCCATGAAGAACAACAGCCCACAGCTGTCCACACAGAATAGTCAGGGATAGTGGATTTTATTTGTTCTGACTGTATATGAACATCATAATATTATATTATGTCTACAGTACAGTAAACTGGCAGCAAATTCAAGATTTGTGTTTCACTAAGGTGGTGTTAAAATGTTTGTTTTTTAAAAAAAACACTCCTTACGGACACTTTTTGCAGAAATAGATCCGGGAATCTGTGTTTTATTTAAGAACAATGGCAATAAATCCCTTAAAAAGCCCAGCCTGAAGTGAATAGAATTGATTGATAGTTGAGGCACAGGAAAAGATGGGTTCGGGCAATGAACGGCTTACAGGAGGTGTCTCGGACTTAAACAAAGAATTTAGGAGTTTAGAAACTTTATTTCACTGCTTCATTCCTCCTTATGACTTCAGCAGTCTTAAACAAAGACAGACAACTTTTTTAATACCTGTAATAAAATCTTACCTCCTTCCCAGTCAGAGACAGAGCTTTTGTTTGTGTGCCTGCCAGCTGACACCTACCATTTTCTCCCAACTCTCTCATGTGCAATTACATGTTTTGAATTTAGAAGGGGGAAAAAGCATAATTCACACAGGTCATTGAGCAAGTACTTTCTAGCTGACTTTGCAGTACTTCTAATCAACAACAGAGAGTCTTGCTGTTTGTATTTTAAACATCGTGGTTCCATATTTATTGCAAATGTAACAGTATTTTCTCTGCTAATGTTTCAAACCTCCCCAATGAACTAGACATAATTCATTATAGCTTCTCTTGGAAGCAATTATCATAAATGATCCCATCTTATTTTTTACAGCATCTTAAAATTTTTTCTTCGTGCCTTTTCTGCTGACCTAAATGAAGTGTGCACTTCAGAACAACTCAAGCATACTGAATTGTGGTTGAGACATTTGTTGTAGCAGCATAATAATGCTGAGCTTGATGTTAATTGCACACTGTTTCTAGAGTCAAATGTTTTGACTTGCACATGTTTGACAGGAGCAGAAATGGTCAGTGAGTGAAGTGAGTGTGATCTCCCTAACTATACACACCCTTCAACCACAGTGGACAGACCACACGGGTTACGGCATACCAAAGGGGATTGTGGAGTGCACAAGCTGGCCTGGTTTCCTTTTGGATAAAGAATTCTCCAATAACCCCTTAGTCGACATTATTTTTGGATTGTGCAATTTGACAGGATCCACTCTACTTTGTCTGCCTTATAATCTGTCTGACCTACATTCTTTGCACATGTTTGGACTTGAAAAAGGTAATTTTTCAAAAAACAAAAACCAAAACTTCTTTATTGAAATTTGCACACAAAGAATTTCTCAACAATGGTTGAGAATGGTCCTATTTGAAACATTTCTCTCACTTATGTATCCCCCACTTCTAAAAAATGGCATCATAGGCCTGGGCGATGCGACCTTAAATCAATAGCGTGATTAATCAAACTTGCTATCTTACAATTACAATTGACTAGCGATTATTTTAGTATTATTGTTAGCCTTCATAACTAACCAAAAGTTTTTGTAGCAAATATTTTGAAAAAAGAGGAGCAGATATTTATTTTAAAATATGTAAAAGGAAGCACACATAGTTGAACTATATATAGTCATTTCATGAATATTTTATAATATATTTAACAGAAATAACTGAAATAATTGACATTAGCACGATTATTTTGATTATCTGTTCATAATGCCAGTTTTGATTAATTTTTGACTAATTGGACTGCTCTACATCATACAGATGTCTGTCTAAACTTTTGTGGCAGAATCAGTGGTTAATAATGAAATGTCAATCATTTTCAGAAGAACTCAAACAATTTAGAGGAATATAGACAACGCATGCTGGTATCCTCCTTTCCTTTTAATGCCACTCTTATATATGATCATTTTCAGTTATGCTTCTACTACAAACCACTGCAGGCCAATGTCAACTTTTGACACAGTGTATTGAGTTGCATACTTGCATACTATTTCAAAAGGTTCCTTATAATTATCCTTCTAAATTTTCATGCTCAGATTTTTCTTGTTCTGTGATGGTACATGCCTTGATGCCAGTGGCTGTCCAGCCCTGTTTTTACTTGGACACATCTTTCTGGAGAATTCGACCAGCTTATCATGGCTGTCACTTTGGTATTCCCATAGGAATTCCATCTTCACTTTGGAAGAACCACCAGTTAGATATGGCGGCACACATAGTTTTTGACAGATTCACGGTGTGTTATTCAAGTCTTTTAAGGCTTGTCGCCCTCTCTGGGTTTTCCCTTCCTTTTAAAAGAGTATATTCCTTTCCACTGTCACCCACCAAAGGGTTCATGCTCAGGATGGGGGATTGAACTGCTGTCTGTTGGTTTCTTTAGGTAAACTTCTGTCCCGGAGCACAGATGTGCCTGTGACCTTTGGTGGTTATCTATATATAAGTGGGGTGTTTTGCTTATTGTTCTTACATATACATATACATATATTCTTACATAAGCAATCTGATTTCAATTGTTTTTTATTGTACAGTTGTCTTTTTACCAGTGCCAAAGACAAAGAATGAAATCTACGATAAAGCTGTCTTAGTATGAGTGCATATTTTTTGAACTGGATTGAATTTAATTGCCCAGAACTGATAATGTCTGTAAAGTGCCTTGAAATAACTTTATTAATTGGTTTCATGCAGATAAAGATGAACTGAATTTAATCTTCAATACAAGGAAAGTAAACCAACTCAGAGGAGAAATGTAAAGTATAAAACACAAAACTCAGAAAAACCCAGTTTAAGAAAGCCTGATTGAAAGCCCCAAAATAGAGACGAGAACTTCACCAAAGGAAAATCTCTGTGAATAAGGAACTTAACAGAACCAATGAATGCACGCACTGTGACCATCCCATATTTTTGGCCATTGGGATTAATTTGAATAAACATGAGGTCAGAAGGGTGAGTGTGGTCACCCTGTGATATTTTGGTGCTTTTTTTCTCTACTTTTTAAATGAGCTTTTATAGAAAAAAATATATAAGTAGCATTTTGTTACATCTCATTGTAATGTGAATTACAAATCTACCACAAAACACCATAGCAAGACATGTTAGACATAGTGTTGTAAATACTTTCAGCAGATGTAGCTTCTCTGCAGACTCCCATCAGAGCGTAAAGTAAGTCTTACACTTGATGTGTGAATGGCCATCTCTAACAAGTTCAAGGAAAAGTGCTGTGTATGTTTTTTTCTTTACCATACAGTGTTCTAAGTAAATGTGCAGTTCCCAAACAACTGTTACACCATGATCTCTCTGCAGTAAACAACTATCAAGTAGGTGTCAAAACACCAGAATTGGAATCAGATTCTTTTCCCACTCAAGCATTCCTCCAAACTCCCCCCGTCTGAGATTCTTCTCCAAACAGTTCCTTTGTCTGCTTCACAGTGTGGTCTGTCTTTGTCGTTTCTCTCCTCCTCCCTCATGTGAGTGCAGTTAAGTAGAAACGCTTCAACTGATGATTGTTGCTGTTTACAGAAGCCGTTTTAGCTTTTTCCTGTCGGGGTAATTCCTGTCATTTCTTTTCTTTTGAAATGTATCCACAACACTTTATTCTCAAGCTCTTATGAAAAGACAGAGACATGTGATTACATCCTAGCACCTGTTACTGCTTGAACATGTTTATTATCCTAGTGCGCACAGAGCAGCCTAAAGTTTCCAAGGCAACGAGAAGAGAAATATGGATTAATTACAGCTTCCCTCACGCTTAAATCCTCTAAATGAAAAAATATACAAAATGGGGAAATGTTTTCCAGCAGAGTTTGCTTCCAAGTTTTGTGGCGGTTGCCTTAGAAACTGTTTTGACACCTGTCCTGTGGGGCTGTGAATGTATCCATTGCAAGTCCGGGGAGAGTGATGTCATCATCACTCCTGGATGAGAAGCCCTTACTGTCAGTGTCATGTGAACCTTCTCATCTTAGAGGGAGTGTATGGTTATATTCAGCTGTGAAGCTGAGTGTGCAGTTTGGCGTGTCATATAAACAATGCAGTTGCCAATGTATTTTTTTAACAACTGGGGTTTTTTGGAAATTGCAGCTCCTTCTATAAAACTGCTATTGTCAACATGTCCTAAAGAAAAACAGTCTGGTTTGTGTACATATTTCATGTCTTGCCTCCACAGTTTTAGGAGCATGAGACTCTAATCTTAGCAAGATGAGATTTCTTGCTATGCTTTTGTGCTGGTTTGGTTAACCAGGACCGTTTTTTATTTTCTGACTCTTAGTTTGCCTTTAAAGCACAATAATGATGACTTGGTCACCCCCAAAGGAAACCGCGTTTTGTTAACTCTCCACAGTTCAGAGGAGGGGAAATGCCATGCCCCGAGAAAAACTTTGAGATTTAGCAAAGGCAGCAGATGAGACTGGCAAAAAAGAGCCGCAAGATGGGAAACAAAACCACCTCTTACTGGAGAAATCCTACAAACAACTCCTACAGGCCCAGACAGACTGGATCCATCATTACCCACCAAGCTGGATTCTGTTTGTCTACCTGGATTTTTCTGGCTCAATTTAGACTGAGACTAGTCTCTTGGTCCCCTCCTCCTTGCTGAGTGTGCTTTATTAGCTTCTATAGAATTCAACAGGGCACATCTGGAACAAGGCAATGTAGAATGAAGAAGGTGGGGATACAGCTGGATCTCAGTCCCCCTGTTGCATTCACATTATTGGTGTAACTTATTAAAAAAGGGAATTAAAAACTCTTGTTTGTGATCAAAAACATACTTGACAACAACACATCCATCAAGCAAAATATGCAGCATATGTTGCTTTTCCACAAAGGATGCATATGTATCTGAGCAGACGCGATGCCGGCATCCTGAAAGACTTGACACGGCATGCTGTTTATTTTCACTGTGATTTAATCTCTCAAGAGATCGGTGTGGTAAATGGACAGATGTATCAAGTGTGAACATCAAAGTGCTCATTATCTGTTATCTGCCCCGATGACATTTAAGCTCCTTAAGTGGCATTCTTTTAAGGTTTTTCTCTCAGATAAATGGGGGTGGTGTAACCTTTTCTGCAACTCCAGTGATCAAAAATGGACTGTTTAGAGCTTTGCAACTCAGCGCTTTTGCAGATGATGTGTAATTACTCTCTGTGTTGAACTTATCTAAGCAACATTTATGTCAATGGAAATTTAAAGACAGCTCAGGTCCTTTTATGTCAGAGTGTGTGGTTTGAGTTGTCCTGCACAACTGATTGTTATTTTCCTCTCTCTTACAGATGCGAATCCTCGACAAATTCCCAATTGAGGGAGGACAGAAAGACCCCAAAAAGCGAATCATTCCTTTTTTGCCAGGTGATAAACACCACGCACACTATTGTATCACTGTCAGTATGAGCATCTGTTTTAGATTTATCCAATAGACTGAAATATTTAGTAGCCTTCCAAGACATTTTCATGCACAACTGCTGTTTCTTCGCACACCTTCTCCCTCCATAGCAAGGTCTTCCACGCTGCATTGTGTAATCAACTTTGCTGCTCCGCCCAGGCCAAATCCATTTGTGGTGAGCCATGTCAGTAGGAGGCTAGCGGAGAGACAGTTGTCTAATCTGATAAACTCGTTGTGGGCCAGAGGAGAGGAGAGAAGTGAAGAGATTCTTTGTTTGACAAGCTGTATTGCTGAAGTTTGGTCAGTGCTGTTTTGATCTGTCTGTAAACCCAACGTGGAGCAAGCTGTACACCCTTAGACACAGCAAGCAGCGTAAAAGGGAACTGTTGAGTGGGTTTCATGGTATTAGATGCTGTTAGAGGTCAGTCCCTGAGGAGTCTAAAAGTGGCGATTAAAGGAAGAGCAATTAGAGGGGGGGTTCCTGTTTGCTTCCATTTATGTGTCCTTTGATAAATTATTCTCACTTTTGGTGGCTGGGTCCCAACAAAGCTAATGTGGGACAAAGGCCAAGTCTGTGTGGGGAACATGACACATGCTGAAAAGCTGTTTTAAAATGCTATGTCTACATTAAAGGAAATAAACACACTCAATAGACTCTTTATGGTACAGATCAGGTCTTTAACATCATGAAGACTTATTTCTATGCTATTCATTACCCGCTGTTTTATGGTAGCAAATGATTCATCAGTATAATAGTAAATGTGAAGGATCTTGTTTTACTGATAGTCAAAAGACATAGTCAAAGAAATGTTTTGCAGTGTCGTAATCTGAGCTGTTGAATAAAGGTGGGGCGTGCTTTTGTTCCCTTGGAGATATCATAGGTCTCTAAAGAGACCGGTACTAGATAGATAGATAGATAGATAGATAGATGGATAAAAGTTGCATGTCTCTTTTTTCTGGCAAAAAAGCCCAACCCTCTAGTTTTCTTCCTTTGGCTCTTCCCAGTCGTAAATAGTTTCAAAGTCTTGGTTGTAACTCAAATTCTTTGTGGTAATTTCATGAAGTTTGATGGAAATCAGAACAATTCATGTTATGACTTTGTGGTTTCTCCTAATTATTGCTGTCAGTTCTCTGAAAAAAGATGGTAACACATTAACTTGCACTTGACCAATGTTTGCAGTTTGATTTTGCACCAAGCGCAGCTCCTAAATGGAAAGCCTTCTCTGATTACTTCATAGAAACCTGATTTAATATAAATGTTTACTTCATGCAGCGTTAATGTGTGAAAAAATAAAGATAGTCAAAATATGGGTGGTACTTATAAAAATATTAAACATTTCATAAGCAAATATATTTATCTAAAGCTGTAATGTTTTGAATGTTCTGGGAGATTTAAAGAGCTGACCATTCTCTGTTTCTCTTCAGGTAAAGTCTTGTTTCGTCGCAGTCACATCAGAGATGTAGCTGTCAGAAGACTCAAGCACTTGGATAATTACTGCAAAGTAAGACAACACTTATCATGCCTCATAAGATCCTCATGTAACCCTTACACTTGCCTTAATTGGTAGAGCTTGGTGTGCTCCTTGAACATTTGCCACAGTGTGTGGAAGGCAGGACTCAGCATTTATCTCCCCCCACCAGACTCCACAGGAAAGCAACTGCTCTTTTTGCACTGGTCATTTCCTGTTACCAGTGTAGATATGCAGCCTATAAAGGAAACGGGGGAACTGGGGCTGGCAGGAGTAAGAATGAATCAGCAGATGTACAATAAAGTGTCATAATGACCCCAGACCTGTACCTCCTCTTTTCATTACAGTAGGTCAGAGAAGGGAATGTGGGGCAGGCAGGTCGCCAAGTGTGGCAGGGTTTTCATTAAGAAGGGATTTATTGGGAAGGTAGGAAGCTCTTTTTTTTAGATGTTGTTTTCTTGGGAGCGTGTCTTTTCTTATCCAAGTGTGGTGGACCGAAAGTGCTTTGTACAGGCAGTTGAGCTAGACTTTTCACTGTATTACCTCTCTGTGTTTTCCTTTGTTTTAACCCTCTCCCTGGGCCCAGAGCCTTCTTCCTTCCCTTCCACACCCTTCATATCCCTGCCTGGTCCCCTGCTCTGACTGCAAAAAATGGAACAAAAATGTTATGTATCTACTATTACAACACAGCAGGACCAAGCCATATTTCCATTTTATTACATTCACCTAAGAGACAGAAAGTTGGGGTTTTATTTCACATTTAGAATAGGAGTGAAAAGTGTTTGGTGTTGTGTGAGTGCTTGTGTAGTTGTGAGAAGGAAAATGTAGGAAAAAGTGTTTTTACAATATAATGCGGGATGGTTTTTATGTATACAATTATTGTTTTTTGTGTGTTCAATTTGTGTTGCCAATCCCATAAACAGTGCTTTATAAATATTATATCTGAAATGTTATGAAACATAACATGCGATCTAGTTTTCAGTTTCTTTTGTGTCAGACTTGTGTAATCTGTCATACAGTAAATACTGTACATCTTCATGAAGTCAAAAGAGTTACAGTCAAAACCTGCCTGAAAAGAAGCTGGAAACTACGTAAGAACAAAGAATCATGCAGTGTGTGAAATATGTTTTTGTCGTGACCATTAGCTTTCTTACTCCCTTCTCTCCCACAGGCTCTGATGAAGCTTCCCTCCCACATTTCCCAAAGCGAGGAGGTCCTAAAGTTCTTTGAAACCAACACAGAGGACCTCAACCCTCCCACAGAGTGAGTAACTTCAACTGTGCTCTGGAAATCATAAGCTGTTATTGAACATCAGCATCCCCTCCGTCACATGAGCTGTGGGATGCCAAACATTGCCCTCTGGTGGGCTGTAAATACTGTGTGTGCTTGTGTTGTTCAGCAGATGGGACCTTTCATTTGTGCCGCTGACCCACTCTGATCCAGGGGCTTAGCTATGTCTAAGATGATTGATTGATGCTGGTCGGGAGGCGCTGTGTTTTATTAATAATGATTTTGGGGAGGTGATATCTGATGCCAGAACAAATGAGAAAGGATCAGCAGTGTCATGAGATGAAGCGGGTTCAAGTCTGAGGGCAGATAAAGGCTCAGGCAAGTCATTTGTCAAACTCAGTTCAAAGTCAGAGTGGGAGTAATTACAGTGGAGGCCGGGAGCAAAACAAAAACTTTGGATTCATGCTGGTTGAACAGCTTATTATTATATTTGTCTCTTAAACTCTTCATAATTTGCATCTTTTTATAAGACTGAAGGAGAAAATTGTGTGAAGAACCTCTTAAGCGGCCTCTTAGCTACTGGCAGTCCCATCACCTCTAACCCTCTCTACCCATGGATGTTAATCTCAATTCAAAGGGGTAGTCTCCTTCAGTCTCAATGACAACCCAGTGCAGCTTAAATTGAAATGTTAAGGTCTAAAAGTCCTTTGCCACACACACACTCCTTTCTCTCATACTGGATCTGCTTCCTTTACAAAATCACTAGAATGTTACTGTAATGCCATTACATCTTAGTACAACTTAAAAAAAGCGAGAATCTTTTGTACAAATCAGAAAAAAAGTTTTTCTTCTTAGCTGATCAGTTCCTTGTTTTAAAAGTGAGAAGAGGCTGTAAAATAAGTTTTTTTTTCCATGTGTTCATTGGAAGTAAAATTTTCTCCAACATGTAAACAAGATAGACATGAGTGCTCATCAAACACTGCCATCTTATGTTCAACAGATGCGACTACACAGGTCTGAAAGAAAAACTAGAGGACTTGTTTCAATTGTGCTCCAACACAAGAGGGAGCCTGACAACTGAGAATGATTTCTTTTAGTTTCTGGTGAATAAAAGATAGTGTGGCTTTAGTAGGAAGAAGAGCTTGTGTGCTCTATGTGTGCAAAGGAAATGAGTGAGTATGGATAAATCCAATTTAAATATGCAGTTTTCACATAATCATCACTTATAATTTTTAATCGGTTCACATTCTGTTTTATTTATCACATGTAACAGAGTTGTTTTTTAACCCACAGATGAATTTGTACTAAAATATTTTTGTAATGAGGAAAATGAGGAGTAGGTTGATTGGATTATACAGTTATCTTACCTAAGCTGCGTACGAAGCATTTAACAATCAGTATTCTGACTTAGCAGATACAAAAAGATCACAAATGAAGAACACAACTGTGACATGAGAGCTATAATAAATGTCTTTTACTCTGTTGGCAGCCAAGTTTCTTTCAGAAAAATGTTACAATAAAACCACTCTGAAGTTTAAACTTTAAAGTCCTGCTGTTAGAAATCAGCCAGTTAAGCAAAAACTAAACCATTTAAAGTGAGGTTAGATGCTGGATGCCAAAAAGGATTTCTCCTTGACAGATCTAAGATGTGGTCAAGGGGACATGAAAGTAACAGTATTGTAGTCAACTTTTGGTCAGATCTGAACCGTAAATTAATTAAGATTACCACATGATGCATACTACAAGTTTGCACCGAAAGTAGTATTTTGCGACAATACTAGATTATTGGTATTTAGGCTCAGCCACTCAATGAAAAATTACACCACGGTGTGTAACTTCTTTCAAGGAGTATAAGCACTCAGTTCTTTTTTCCTCATTATATTCACATTACAGTGAACTGGACACGTTGTTGGTTCAAGGTTGGACTCCCTAGTGTTTGAGTGTAAAATGTTCACATGATTTCTGCTTCGCCGCCTTCTTTTACTTTAACCTTTATTGTTATGTTTGCATGACTAACTGAAATTATGGTCCAAAATGAAATCCATTTAATAGCCTTAAAAATATGCGTGGATCTGCTTTTTGTCCTGGAACGAAGAACGATGCCCCACATTGTGAATGTGTTAATACGATGTGATTAACACATTTTCACATTAATGCATTCTCTGTTGTGTGAGTGGCACTTTGTTTTGCGGAAAAACTTTTCTTTGCAGCCTTAAACTTAATTTGCTATCAGTGTTTGAGCTGAGGTTATTAGCGGTTGAAACTTGGTCAAATAGACATTCTTTAAGGCTGACGTCAGTGTGTAATCATTACCAAACTTGATTTGGGCCAGTGTGCATGAGTTTACTGGGGTTGTGTGTGCTTGCGAAGCAGCACTATTACGGAACCTCTCACACAAAACTGCACATTTTCCGTGTGCATGTCAGACCCCTGCTTTATCTTAATGATTTGCTACCCCAATGATGTCGACCCATTGACCAAGGATTTGGAGGTCACTCCTGCAGAGGTAAATCTGAGGTCATTGCAGGAGTGTCTGTGTAATGTAGACATGCAGCAGGGCAGATACTCAAGTCCTTTGGCTTGGTTGAAAAATGTGCTAGAAGGATGAATATCTCACACATTCCTTTGCTAACAGGCCCACCTACAATGAGTGAGCTGCAGTTATGTGCAAACAGATGGTTACTCTCAACTCAAGCTTAAGATGGATTCTCACGGGTTTGGACTTTTAATGAGGTGTTCTGCCATTGTGCATGTGTCTAGCAGCATGGACATGGGCATGATGCAGTCAAATTGGATAAATTAACAGAAGTTGTCTGACAGTCTGGTTTTAGCTAAAAGTTTAAAATGACCCCTGAAGTTAGGCACAATGTCTTCAACATTGAAACGATTGGAGATATTTTTGCTCCTTCCCCTCAACTTCCCCTTTTAACTGGTGATTGGAGGAAAGCACACAGAGCCAGAGCTGTGTGCTCAGCCTCCTCTTGGGAGAAATAAAACTACAGCTCTGTGCTGAGGGTCATAAGCAAGTAGGGCAGGCCAAGCATCTTCTTTACCCTCGTCACTTCTCCCCCAGCTCCAGTTTTATCTCCAACTGAACAAATTTTGGCCAAACAAACAGTATACATCCTCATCCATTACAGTTAACCTACTGAGAACATTTAACCATAAACATGGTGTAATATATCTAGAGTTGATGACTACAGTATTCAGTTTTTAAAAATGTTTCCCCCTTGAGATGTTTACAATCTGTTTTATGTTAACCTCACTGGGTTTTCTGATTATTTTAACTTGAAAAAAGTCGTGAAATTCATCCTGACATTGGTTTTCGCTGTATGCACATTGCTTAAAGATTCAGTATCAACATTGTTTTCACTTTGTCGTGATTTGATTTAATAATGGCTCCAAGGTTGTTTTATTTGTATAATAAAATAAGTATCATTGAGAGTTTTTGATTTGACTACCTCACTTTTGCTCACACTTTTGTAATCAGAGGAGTCTTGTGCAAACAATGGACTTATAAAGGCAAGAGGATCACATTTGTTTGTAAAAATGTTTCCTTTAAAATTCCACTGGCAGAAGTGCAATAAAGTATTAATTAGGGTGATTTGTGTACAATTACATATAAATGAGAATTAAGAATATCCCGTGACAATGCAGGGGCCAAGTTACTACTGAAGCCCAGGACAGACAAACCAAACACTTGCTCTAGAGGTGGCTTTTTACAAAGGGGGCAGTGAGTAAATACATAAATATTTTTGTATTTCCACCGGTTTCATTTTAAATATTTAATTTGCATCCATGTTTATAGATCACAAAGCCTACTCTTAATAATGACTCATGCCCATTGCATGTCTCCTTTGGGCCATTCTAATATTTCCACCCTTTGCAGCTGTGGAGACGCAGCCATATATCGTAAATAAAGTAGTGTAAGGCCAGTTGAAAACTTAGAGGATTTATGATGAAGAAGTTTTTCTTGTCTTTGTAATGCAAATAAGATGGTTATTCTCTACAAGGTTTGATTTATTGCTTACTCTCAATATGGCATTTAAGTGTTTGTTTCAGTCCTCTAAAAGCACAACTTGGCATGTCTGCACTACAGCGTGAAATATTTGGCGTTATAAATTGCGAAGCACTTGTAAAATGTTTTCTTTTAACTGTAGCTAATGGTTGGACTTGAAGCTGGTGAGTATTGGACAAGAATTATTCAACCATGCACTCATATCCATTGCTGGCCATGGTTTGACTCAACGCTGCTGACCTCTCTGGAGAGTCAAGTGTCTGTTCCCATTTGCGTCAAACCTCCGCTTCTCATCAGTCTTCTCTGTCTGCTGCTCAGTTAACTAAGCGCGGACAAGCGGTCAGCCCACACTTCCTAAATGGGTCTTGAGGCTTGAAACGTTTATGCCTTCTGAAGTATCCTCATTTATACAACTGCATAATGGATGAGGAAAAATGATGGCTCAGACTGAACTGACATGACCTGACTGAAAATGTACTTATCACATATTCACTTTTTGTTTTTGACTTACAAATCTTACAAATAACAAGCAAGTCAAGAAAACTTGTGATAACCAATGTGATAGCAAAGTGCAGCACTTGTGTAAAAATAAAGCATGAAATAAAAAGACATCTGCAAAATTTGAATTGTGCCATTACAAAGTTGAAACAGATGACTTCAGTAACTTCTTAAAGGGATACTCTGTAAATTTTGGCCACTAGGGGTGCTAAACCTGCAACTTCCTATAGGCCTCACTTCCTCTGTAGCGATCACTTTTGTGCTTTCCCTTTCTGGCCTCCTCAGAGGGCTTTTTCACCTTCTTGCTTTGTTCAAACTTGACAAGCTTTCAATCGAAGAGGAGGAAAAGGTAGCATAAAGCAAAGCCCTCTGGTCACATGAACACATGAGTGACGGACCAGCTCCTGTGGTTTCCGAGGAGTGCAGCTCCCTTGGAGTGCCGACATGCATCAAATACTGTATATTGACCCCAGAAATAATTCATTATTACTCACATTAGGCTGATATTCCGGCCAAAAGTTACACAGTATCCCTTAAAGTCACTTAGCAACAAGCTTCCCTGTAAACATGGTTAATTGTAGTCTTTAATGTTTTTGTAGTTTTGTAGTATTATTGGTCTTAATTCCAGTCCTGTTTTTTTTTTTGCTAAGGTTTCTTAATTTCCGTTTGATTTGTCTGTGTTTTCTAAGTTGATCACTGCGTCAGCTGGTTCATCATCACGTTTACCATCAGAACAGACATATACACACATGGCAATATTTTAGCCACAGAAGCTGATTATTTTGCTTGTCTTTCTGGTCTTGACATACTTACTGTAGCCCTCTCCTGTGTCCAACCCTGCCTCCCTCCCCCTGGTCGCTCTCAAGTTCTACATGCATTCTCAGAGTGGGTTTGGCTGGTAGTGCTGTGCCAACTGTACAGTATTTGGATGACCTCAGATATTCAGCTGTACCCAGTTATCAGACTGATCGAGTCATATCAATGCTGTCACTATAAACTCTACTGATCATGCTGCTCTGGTGTTGCTTCTTTTGCAGAGACTCTGGAGGCTCTGGTAAACGTAAATCAGGTAAGCACATTTTTTAATCTCACTTAGCATTGTGTCTTTATTGTCTGTTTTAATACGTAATTGTATCAAATTGGAATCTGGAAGTCTCTGTACTGATAAAAGAAAGTTTTCCATTAAAACTGATTGAACCTTAAATATATTTCCAACTGTCTACATTTTCATGTGCAAAAGGGGGCAGCACTGGTTAGAACTGATCAAAGTTTTTGGGAAGGAAGAAGAATTTTTGGAATCAATCTGAGTTCAGTTAATTCAGTAATGAACTGCTGGGCAAAAAAAAGGGTTTGTTTTTATTCTGGATTTTGATTGTTGGTCTTTCATTTCACATCGTCTCTTAGCAAAACAGCAAAATTATTCTGAAGTTTCAGTCTCTTAAATAATAAGATCAGCTTTTAAAACATACATCCTGCCCTAACATTTCTATGTTATTACAAAATATCTAAGAAAACTGTGTCTTGAGAACAAGGCCACCTGTTTAGGCCTTCGCCTTTACACTGCCAGCATTAGCTTTTTTGGACTAATGTTGATGTGTTTATGTGTGAGAGTGTGAAAAAGACAGAATGACTCAGCTGAGCATGGGGATATGAGCGTAGGAGGCAGCAGGAAAAAGTATGAGAGGGGTTTAGTGAACAGCTGTGGATTTGTTGTGTATTTCTATGTGCATGCACTTGTGCTCATGCAGTCTCAGAATACCCACATGCATTACTAAATTACACACCAGTCCTGCAATCAGATGTGAAGTTTCTGAGGCCATCCTTCCAGCAATCTGCCACACTTTCATTTGTCATAAGTGGGCAATGAAAGTCTCAGTAAATGATCTCTAAGTATATTTTCTGTGGGTGATTTGCTCTGAGGAGAAGCTGTGCAGAAGTTGCCAACAAAAGAAATAAGAACCCATACTAATTTCATTATGTGTTCCATGATATCGAGGCTTTATGTAACAGGGAATTCCAGTGACATAGTGAAATGGAAAATTTGTCTTATTTCAGCTGTGTGTGTGTGTGTATGTCTGTGCATTTAGTAGGCTACCTTTAGCCTGCGCAAGATATTAGACTGGCTTGCACTTATATTTAAATGCATGAACATTTTGCTATACAATGCCTCTCATATTCTGGCTTTTAGATTCTGAATTTAGTGAGATGCTACAGGCAAGGCAAGTTTATTTGTAAAGTGCATTTTCAGGTTCAAGACAATTCCACATGCTTTACATAAAACAGAAACATAAAAAAGCATAAAAATGCATAAAAGCTATTTGTTTACTTTGTGTGGGCCGGTTGTACTTAAGCTGTACTTAAGTTGTACTTAAATTTTAGGAAAACTCACTGTCAGATTCATGAACACGTTCGTAGATCGCAGAATTGTTCCTATTATTCTTCCTAGATTGATGAATACCAGTCTCTCCGAAATTGAAAAGGACAGAGCAGCTGGCACTACTTTGCACAGGTAAACACCCCAAAACTGCCTGTGAAAGGTGATGAGACTTGGGGCTGTGTGCAAACACACACATCACGTTGGTGGAACTGGCAAGAGAAATAACAGCATAATGACAAAAAGGTAACTGAAAAAAAGACAACAATTAAGATGTGCACCGAAGCCTGATTTTCTCTTCAATCTTCTCATTAATTCCTCCCGAATGTGGGAGTTAAAAGGTGACTCAGACATTGATAGAGTGATGTTACGTTAAAGGAAGGGATCTGGCCTGTGTCTATTAAACAGATGCTGTTAGAAAGACCCACAGTCTGTCTCGACTGCCACTTGTTCCAGAATGAATGTAATGTATGATAAGTGTAGTTTCATTTACCCCTGATAGAGTATAGAACATTATCATGTGGATTTATCAAATGTTTAAAAATCTGATGAAAACAATACAGTAACTTTATTATTTTGTTTTAATGAACTAAACACCTGAAAAACATCACAAATGTTGATGTTCGTAAGAGTCCTCCTGAGTGTTCGTAGGATTTGTTCTTACCTACGAATCAAATCAAAGATATGAGGATTTTAGTTAATGCTACAATTCTCATAAAAAATTTGTAAGTACAATTTAAGTGATATTTTAATGTGAAATTTCAACAAATTTTTGTTGAAAGTGAAATTTGAACAGTGAAAGAGGCCCATTGATGAGACACTTAAAGCATTCTG
>JAVQJG010038470.1:0-22153 GCA_036024015.1 Craterocephalus amniculus | reverse complement strand
TTTGGCCTATCTGTCATTTTAGAACAATAATTCAGATTACCTAATAAATCACAGGTAATCATACCACTGTCTTTGTGGAGTTTTTCCTACTTGGTCTTATGTTAGTCCCCTTTTCTCCTGGACCTGCCATGGGAACGTAACAGAGACAGAGAAGTCCTGGGATGGTTTAGCTGCCGTCCTTAACAATCTTTTCCTCTATCTGTTTGCTTTTTTACTTCAGTCGTTTCTATCCCTCTTTTTCTTCCTTGCAACATGTTCATTGTTAAGAGTTAAATTGATTTAGAGTTAAATTAGATTACTTGGACTGATTGTCAGTGAAGCGCCTTGAGATGACTTTGTTATGAATTGGCGCTATACAAATAAAGTTGAATTGAATTGAATTGTTGTTCCTGTCATGCCACATGATTGTGTCTATGATTTAACAATTTTAAAGCCTGGATTGTGAAACTACAAAATACATGTGGACACAGTTCTTCTTATTTCTCTTATTCAGAAATCTTAGAATTTCCCTTTTAAAATTTTCGATTTTTTTTTTCATAAAGAAATCTTTTCCCTCGGGAATTATCATGTGTTAATTAAACTGAATTAAATTGAATTGATTTGAATTCTGGTGACACTGGGCCGAAGTATGAGAATATGTATGTAGTAGGTAGCAGTATGCTGCAAAATCAACTATGAGTCATATACAGACAATAACACTGAGTGTTTAAAGCAGGGCAGCTCAGTTTGGTCCTACAAGGCTTTAATGTCCACATGTATTCACTGTTTTCATTCTATATGTACACTATGATGGATTATCTCCCAACAGCTTTTGTTCAAGCCGCTAAACAAAAGTTGTTTCATTTTCCAGTAAAATGCACCTGCTTTATCAACTCATTAAAGAGCTGTTTTGAGCTCTAGAACTGGGTTGAGCTTGATTGTATTTTTTCCTCCTGCAATGTCTGCCCTACAGTATGTCTCTGTGCTAAACTGGCATTCTCTCAAGTTTCACCTAAACTGCCTATTCTATCACCATAAAGGTTTGAAAAATAGATCTAGCTCCCTCTTTTTCTTTATCTTGTTCATATACAGCTCTGTTGACAGGTCGACTGATGCAGCGGCTGCTCCTTTATTTAATGTATAACCTTCCATGTGTTCCCAAGTCCCCATTTCACAATCAGACTGAGTCTCTTCAGTGTGAGGTTGGCATTTAGCTGGCCCCTCCATCTCCCTAATTGTCAATTATTCTCAGAATATGGAGCCTGGCCGGTTCGGCCGGGTTGGAGCCATCATTAAGCAGCGTGGCGTAGCAGAAAAGCATTGCAGGGGCGAGGTGCAGCCATGCCAGCAGCCCAAGCAGGTGGCATTTAGAGGAGCAATCAGCCTCTGTGCATGTGTATGCGGAGCACAGTCGCACGGCAATAGCCTCAGTGAGACCCCCGCTCTGTTTATCACTGTTTATTACAGTAAATATCTCACATGAAACAAATGAGCATGGCCTTTGCTGAATGAGCTGCCTTCTCTTCTGCTTGAGAATATGATGAATAACCTGAAACGCTGCAGAGATGAGGAGTGTGTGCTGATGCAGAGAAGAAACAAGGAGGGCTAGCAACTCATGCCAGCATCATTGGTCACTAACATGGCTGCAGCTTAATATTAGCTTCAAAAAAAGGGGAAAAGCATGGCTCAAATGGCCTTGATGCAGTTGCTCAGAACAAAGCTGATTACATTTTCAGCCACTGTGCACATTCTTTACTGTTTCTCCATATTTCATGTTTTCTCATTTTAACTCCCGGTGGAGACAAGCTGGAATGTATTGCAGAAGTAAAAGAAATAGAAAATGAAAAGAACCGTGGAAAAGTTTTGCAGGAGGGACACATGAATCTCACATTTTTTGGCTCCCTGCTGCCCATTACACTATGCAAGTTGATATTATGAGCATCAACAACATCAAGTCGCAGCAGGAGTGGGCACATCACTGAAGCTGCTTTAATGGAGTACAGAAACAAAGAGGGAAATGTATGTATGCTACATACATAATGCATTATAAATACATACAGTTATGTATGTATTTACCTAATTCAATAGACATATGGATTTTATATCAAATGCTCTCTCTTTGAGGGTTATACAGGAAGAAGTAACAGGATATCATAGCAATTCGAATAAATAGCACCCTACTTCAGTCACTCTAGAGCGTGCCATTGATTAGCATACAAACAATTTTAAGATTTTCCATACTGTTTGAGAAAAACAGTTGTTTGTAGGATTGCTTCCTGGATGCTTCATCTTCCTAGCACGAAGAAGCAGAAAAGCAATTTTACGAATAAAATGATAGTATTTGCTTGGCCATGGTGATACAAAGGTTGAATGAAGTAGCAACAAAGGAAAACTTGCACTGTCAGATTTGAATACTAATTCGCAAAATATTGCTGTGAGAATCTTTTGAAAAAAACAGTTTTCTTGAGTCTGAGTAATCACCATCAAGCAAGGTGTCTACATTTTTTTAAATGACAGAATTCTTAATGTAGTGTAAGTATTCTTTGATAAAACCATATCTTAAAAGGTTTTGACATATCAGCACCAAATGTTACCTCATGTTATGTCTCTATAATAGCTGTAGTTGGGATGCAGGTAGAGGTTTACCTTCCTTCAAACAGGATCAAATCATTTTCTGACAGAGGTATGGTGCTATTCAAACACATCTTGGAACATTTGTGTCTCATTGTTCAACCTGCAGATTTTAAGCTATTTATAAAACCTCACGGCTCCTGGGTCAGAGACTTTTCATGGCTACAGATGGATGAACAATAAATGCATTGCCCAGAAAGTAGGAAATGGATGGGAGGCCATTCCAGGGTACAAATGAGGGGAAAGTAATTTGGGATTTAAATGAGGGAAAAGTAATTTGAAAGCACAGATGAATAATTTCAGGGAATGGTTTAGAGTTAAAGAGAACAGATGACTAATATGAGTAATTGGTTTATTAAAAATGCTGTTGACACCGAGGCAACTCTGTTTTAAACACTTCCATCTGAGGACATGACACGAGGCCACTGGACTGTAAAGTGCTACCCTGAAATGATCATCCACCATCACCATGCTGCTGTGGAACCATTAGCAAAGGAACTGCTGTCCTTACACAATACTACAGTCATTTCAGCACACATTAAACTCCGGCAGTAAACCACGCATGACGGACTGCGATATATTCTCCTGTTCCTCAGCTTTCTCTGGCATAAACAACTGCAAAACAGAAAAAAGCTGCAGTTGCATTCTGATGCCATGAAGGTCATAAAACCATGCTTGGTTGCCTGGATTCAGCTCAGGTAGTCAACGTTTCAGAGACTCAAACATCTGTTGAACGCTGAGACAGAGAAATCTCTGTTACAAGCCACAGCACTCGAGACAAACTAGAAATGTATCAGAGGCACAAATGCCTCCTCAGATCATGTGGTGTTTATTAAATAAGAAGTTGGACTTTTCAGTGAACACTGACATTAATAAATTCTGGATTCTCCAAAAATTTAAAAATCATGTCAAATTAAATCACAAGCTGCAAATTTAATATGTTATTGACCAGATCTTATATCCAGGAACATGAAGGCATAAATCCTGAGTCATCATGAAATTAAGAAGGAATTTTAAAAAAAAGAGGGTGAAACAAAATGCTACATGGTTTTGCTGGATGAGGATTTAATTATTAGATAATTATTATTTCATTCTCAACAACAAAGCTGCAAAGGTGTTTCATAAAATATGGTGTACCAACCTTTTAGCTGTAATAGTGTTTAGAAAGTTCCTCTTATTCTGGGTTGATTAGAAGTGTCAGCTGCTCAGTTAATCTTCTTCAAAAATATGTATTATGTTATCAACATAGTTCAAGATTGTATGCCTCTGTTTTTCTTTTTATTTCTTCTGCCATTTTTTTCCATCAGGCATTTTGCAGATATATAATTGTTTAGAAACAGAATTTACTGAACTGTGGAAAACTGATGATTAAATGTTTTCATTTGAGAAAGAATATGCTACGATTGAAGCTTGAAGGGAGGAAGGAAATGATGAAGAGGTGAAACAGCAGAACGAAGGTGTTCTGTGTCTTTCTGAGCGTGTTTCCATAATATGCACTCCACCGTCTTCCATCTATCACCATATATGTCTGCCTGTATCCGTCTCTTGGAGGACCAGTTTGTCAGGCTGAATCACGGTGTGAAGGAGGCCACATGTGGGCAGTGAACAGGTTTTGGCTGGCATTCACCTCTAGGACAGACTTGTTTTAGTGCGGAGCATTTGGCTGTGATGCTACAGTAACATCATTGCATTCTCCACAATGAGAGCAAAGCATCATGTTCATGTTGTGGATGGGAGGATGTTGTTGTCTCACTTCAAAGCCAGATGCTGCACTGAACACCATTCTCTGGAGATCATGTCAACAACTTCCTGCTTGCCCTGTTATTCACTTCTCAAGTTTCAAAACCTATGTCCAGTTGGATCCAATCTAATCATTTTCTTCTTTCCTTAATGCATTATTGATAGATTAAACTTAAAAAATCTCACAGCACGGACTAGAATGATGCTCACAGTACAGAGGATGTTATGTTGCAGCTGCTAGCAGTGATATGCTGCCTATGCAGATGTGATGGAGGATGCTCACTCTGTTATAGGTCTGTATTTAATGAATGCATCAGTTCAGTCATGAATTCTTCACACACACACACACACACACACACACACACACGCACACCCACACACACACACACACACACACACACCTACACAGACACACACACTCACACACAGAGATAAACAGTTTTCTATTTGCAGTTAATGAGCCGCTTGTTGTTTTCCAAGTAAATGAGCTGCAATGACTTTTATCATCTGCATACACTCATGTTTGTCCAAAAGGTGCTTTTATGGATCTTGAGTGTTTTTTTTTCAATAAAGATGATAATTAAACATAACTGATCTGATCATTACTAAAGCATTCATTTGTTTATAAAGTGTTTATTAATTATGTTTAAACCAACTTCCACAAAACAAGAACTTTACAAAGAAAATAAAAAGCGACGTTCACAAAACTTGTGTTTGCGCTGATATGACACGGTCACACACGTAAACCCACACCTACACACAAACAAAGGTTCAGCGTGGCCGTATCTGCTCTGAGCCTTGTTGCTCTCTGAAGGTTGATGGTTCTGTTATATTAACGCTAATGGATTTTCTGTGTAATGAATGAGTGCAAATTTCCCCTCCAGTGCTCACAAACATGCACGCCAACACTGCAGCCGCCACGTTGTTATGCAAATGGTGGCAGCAGTGATGCGCTCTTTTCAAATGAAGTGTTGCAAATGGAAGACGAGCTCAATGAGGTGGAGAAAATTTCAAAAGGGTCAGAAGGATTTAATTTTTCTTTTTTTCTTCTTTAAAAAAAAAAAGATAATAAAAATGAAACTCAGGATGAATATCAGCACAGCCGTTTCAATTAAACACATTTTTTCAGGGAGAAATTACCCAAACAGAAATGAGGCCATGATGAGATGTGACAGTTTCCATTAGTGGTCTAACCATCCAAGTCAACATGCAGACACTAGTGACAAATAAATAAGATTGAATCTTCACTTTAAGCTGAGTTTGTAAAGCACAGAGAGGATGGCTGAACTTACCATTGTTGTTTCAGCAATGGACCCGAAGCTGTTGATAAAAATGTTGCAGGTTACGTTTACAGGTGGACCTGCAGATATGACGAAAAAAGAGGAGAGAGAGAGAGACAAACAAGTTAGAGGTTACACATTAACACAAGGTCAGATCTGGAGCATAGCAGAGAGACAAAACCAGAAGAGTAAGAGTGAAGATTGTTATAATCATTTACTGCGGCTTAAATGTTTATTTTCATTGCTGAATGAAATGAAATAGGTGTGAGGTCTCCCTTCATGAAGCTGCGTTGAACAGCTGCAGAGTTTCATTTCTCTCCTTGACTCGGTCACAGTCTGCTGACCTGTGTCCTGCACCTTTTTCTTCTGACAGGAAAAAACTAATGATTGTAAACCAGCAATTCTCTCCAGCCCACCCCCACTCCCCATGCTGGGGAGCAACCTCTGTGATAAAACACTTACACACTGACATACACAAGTGCTGGGAATCCATGATTTCACCAACTTTTTCAGGTTTTCTTTTGTCTGCGTCTTCCTATAAAATAGACTACATCCCCTCTTGACTTTAGTTACATTCTCTTTCTTGGCTAAAGTAGTAAATCCTAGCTAGTAATCGTATGAGGTTTTGTTGTGGGTTTGGATGCTTCTTTTTATGTGAGGAGGCACAGCAGCAGCAGGGGGAGGAGGTCTCAGATTCACTCAGACCTATAACTGAGACTTTTGTTTGATGGGTTGACCATAGTTTGCTTCTTTGATGCAGAGTTCAGCTGCACATTCACACCTACCGAAAAAAACCAAACTTTCAGAGTAAAACCACCCTGAGACTGACACAAGAAATAAAGCAAATAAAGCAGCAAATACAGAGTAGTTTCCTCATTGTTTCATAACAGCAGCTTTTTAAAATAAACTCATCCCTGTCACTGACAAACATGACAAACAAACTCTTCTCTGATGCAGTAGAGGAAAAGCAAACAGAGAGAATACAAGCAGAGGGTGATGTCAGCTGAGACATCCACTACTACTCACTTCTATTGGGTCATGACTGAGATGATACAGTAGTAGTACTGGGCAATATGGCACAAAATATGATAATATTTCCCATATTAATCGATATATATCAATGATGCCCATATGAAAAGTGCCCTGCTTCCATCAGGGCGCTGCCTGAGGGCCAAGACCGAGAGGTCAAAGAGAAGTTTTATCACACAAGCCATCTGTCTGCTTAGGGGTGGACAACTTTTTAAAAAAAAAATGTTCTGAGAGAGTTCAGCGTAACTTCTTCAAAACAACACTGAAAGTTAAAAAACAAAACAAACAAAAAAAAAAACCTCCCAGTCCAGTGAGAGGGCAGGTCGCTTGGGTTTGTGATTGTGATTGGTTGAGAGGAAGTTACGACTGTAGTTTCAAGCCACATGCTTGGTTGTAATGAAAAAGAAGGAAACGTGTACAGAAACTTATTATCCACCCTCTTTTTTTCTATAACACACACATATATTGTTCGATATAGGCTACATCATTAACAAACTGTTGCCCAACCCCAGTTGATAAGTTATTTGTTTAAAAGGATTTTCTTCTTTGTTTATCTTTAAAGGACAGAAACGGGACAAGTTAAAGGTTGTAATATGTTACTAACTCTGGTTCAGTGTAAGTATTGAAGATGAGTTTGAGTTGAGAGATACAATGGCTTCCATTACAGTAGATGCTCTTAAAGCCACAGATTAGAGATCTTCTGTTTTTGGCTCACTGGGGGATGATAATCCACTGAAATCATCAGAATCATGACCTGTTCAGGTGTCATCCTGAAAATTGATCTCTCCTCTGGTCAAAAATAAAGTTCCTTAAAAAATCACTGGAAATTCAAAAAAAATAATTCATGCTCCTCTCATAACCAAGACTCACTATTCATTATTTAATATGTAATGTGTATTTTTTTGTATTTTTGAGAACGAGGGAAACTTTTTGAAAAAGCAAGCTTTGAGTTAAAGGGAGAAGTTTTGGTGTGTGTATTAGGAAGTTTTCTCCTGCTCCCGTCACTGTGAGCAAGAGAATGTGTGAATCTCATTACGACTTAAGAAAACTACTAACGGAAAAATCAATGTCACATTCCAACAGAGACTTATAAATCCCTGTGGGTCGATCTGAAATAGCATTATTAAAAACACAGTGTCCTTTCAAAGGAAATCACAGGCACCGAAATAGTCCAGCCTCAGTCTACCCTCACAGGAATGTGCTCAAGGTTGTTTTCAGAGGAGCGAGTCAAGGTGAGAGTAAACAAAATATTAGCTTGCACCACTGATACAGTGTATTACTAGGCTGTACAAACACAAATCTGATTACTTAAAAGGAATAGAGCTGCAGGTAGTGAAGGGTGGATGAGCAGTCACATAAGCTCTTGTTGCTTCATGGACATGATATCGGCTTTAAGAGCCAAGTCCTTGTACCTGAGGAGATTTCACATTATCAGCAGCTGGATGACTAATAAGTTTATGGGTAGCATTTTAGGAAATATTCTGTCTTCAGAGTTACATGACAACAGAGATGATGAAGTTTGAGTTGTAGCCACTGACTTAACAGGAAGACTGGAAATGGGGCTGACAGGTCCAAATACAACTTTAATGCCTGTAATGGTTAATTCATCAGTCTGAAACTGTCACTATAGAGCTGGCTGCTCCCTCCTGTGTGAAAACATGCTTCAACAAATGTGAAAAATAGCATGCTACTAAGCATACTGTTTTTTCATAGTGATTGCCTTAGAATAAGCGATATATATTCAAACATGATGCAGGTCGTCCTCCTCCCCAGTTCGATGTGTTGCATCACCATGTTTCTATAGCAACTCAGGTAGAAATATCATGCTACCTCTACAGCAGGCCTTTCGCAGTGTCTTTAAATTTAAAGGCGATACTGACTACTTTACAAGAATACATGGAAATGCATAGTTAATAAAATTGTCCACTACTTATATACAGAATTAAGTTGTATTGTGTTGCGAAAGTAACAGTGTTCCCAGTAAAGAGTCAATAAATGGAAAATAAAGAGCTTTACTTTGACAAAAGTAATGTTTTTTTCAATTTGTAGGAACGTTACTTCACAACGACTTGTACTCATATCATGACCACAGGTAATGATCAGCTGTGCTGCGTTTTCAGCTCATGTCTGTGATTGCAAACTTCTGTTTTGCCACAGTTTTCCAGGTTGTTTGCTTTGTGGCTGCTTCAGACAGCCTTAAAGCAAAAACGATCAAGAGGTTCTCAACATTTTGAGGATGTAACCAAATATATACTCGAGGTGTCTGTGAATATTCAGAGGATATAAAAGCATAAACTGTGTAGTCATGCACTGCGATAACATATTTGTTCTTTTTATATCCTCACTAAAGAGGCTGTTATAAATACATTACCAACCATGAGAGGCGGTTTTGTATGTAAATGTATTAAAATCTGTTTAAAAAGCTTTACTTTTACAAATATAGGCACATTTTTACAATGGGATTAGTGTAATCCCATTACATTCAACGTATTGTTAAGGCATTGAAATGGGGCTCCTCCAGCCATGGCAGATGACAAAGAAATTTCTAATGAGTCAACAAGCTGTATCAGAGGGAAAGTCTGATATATGCTTATGTAAGTTAAGGTCAAGCTATGCTTCATGCAAACGCACACACAAAAAGAAACTCACACAACATGGAGGTAGAGTTTGTGTTTAAGATCCCTGGCTAAACTCGATGTCTAATTCCGCTGGCCAGCGGCTAGAGGGGAATGAAGGAAGTGGTCTGGATTATTTTGATGGCCAATTACTTTCCCTGTCAGAGTCTGAGCACTGCTGGAAGCCACTAGGGAGGAATATCATGTGAGAGTCATTCCCAGACATTCACACACTAACACACAACAGTGGTCAAGGCATACAGTATGGTCGGAGATGTATGGTTAAGAGGGGAAAAATCATTAAAGTTAGCTGGAGGCAACCATTCCCTTTGTGACTTATATGTACAGCATCCAATTAAAACAAACAATAGATTGCTTACAGGACAGGGAAAGGAAACGAACACGAAGTAACAAAGATGGAAAGTAGGAAGAAAAAAAAGATATTAATAAATATAGTACAGTAGCTGAAACTTGCTGCTTTTAACATCACTTCGGGTTGTTGGGATAAAGAAGATAAGGACGAATAAACCAGATACGTTTAATGTCTTGTTTTTCAATAGTTTTTTTTCTTAATAAGACACGCAATCTATCATAAACCATACCTCACGTGTTTCGACAACCACCCTTCAGTCCTCATTAGAGGCAGACGGAAAGTGACTTTATTATCAACTTTATTATCAGCGGATGTTCATGAAGGCGTGGTGGACCTGCCAAGTTGACCACATCCTGACCACATCCTTTGCTTTCAGCCTGCTGTTTCAAGATGTCAGGGTGAGGAGGCCTTCCTCCTCTCCAAGACTGGTGCAACATTATGAGACTGCAGGTAGAGAGCAGGTCTGTGGTTGACTTGTCAGGCATCAGCTGGAAATTGTGTCACTCCTCATCTAGTGACACCTCTGATGAAGACTGAAGGGTTATCGTTGAACCATATCAGGTATGTGTGACAGATTTCATCTCTAATACAAAGTAAACTGTGAAACAGAAAGAGTTTGGGGTCCATTCACTTCACAAGACAACACAGTCACTTTCACTTGCGACTTTATTCAGCCCACCTGTTCAATTGTTTTTTAACAAAAATGTCTAATTCACCAATCATACGGAACCCACGTAACGCTTTAAGGTCACATCCTCACTGATGCTCTTTGGTCCACTTTAACTAAAACCTGGTCTGTTTTCCATGTATTGTTCAGTTCATTTGGAGAAGGGATGCAGACCAAAGCATCAAAGTCTGGTCCTCTTAAAAACCAGGGGTCTTAGTTCCCTTGAACTCTGCTGGAGATTGCTCACACTGTGAAAGCAAAGGGACCAGCCAATGCACCAAAGAGGAAGTATGCATCATACCTAACATTTTCGATGGCCGGCTGCCGCTCATACTGGAAGGCTTCTAGATCCCACAAGGTTAGAGCTTCAAAGTAACAACAAAAACCCAAAACTGCATGAACTTGGTGTTGCTCTGTTATTTTACTGTGGTAAATGAGTGGCTAAAAGGGGAATTTTCCCTCGGTTAGTGGTCTTTTAGAACTATCAGCCCTATTGAGCAGTTGTTGTAAATGCATGATGTTGGTTTGGTTTGCTTGAGTGAAGTGCAGTGAGAAAGTCAACCAAACCAAAGGAAAATGCCAACATCTGCCCAAAGCCCCCCAGAATATTCTTGTGTCCTCAGTCATGTAGACATGGTCAAGACAATTCGCTGAAGTTAAAAAGGAGCATCAGAACGAGGAAGAAAAAGGATTTAAGCCATGGTTGTTGGTCTGAGTAGCCTATTTCCAAAACTGCTGATATACTTATATTTTCACACACAACCATCTCTAGTTTACAGAGAACGGTCTTGAAAATATCCAGTGCGCAGCAGTTGTCTGGGCCAAAATGTCTATTTGATGTCAGAGGTGGGAGACTAAATATGTCTCCTTTAGATGTAGTTTAATAGTCCAGTGAGTTTTAACAAACTAAAGAAACAAACTGGAAGTAAAGCCACCATAAGATAAGTGGATCCCTGTTTAATAATCACCCCCTGTAGACCAGCTAACTGCATCTGTGTGATGTATGAATGTTTGACAAACCCAATGAGTACAACTCTGATATGTCTGAGTGCATCAGGGGGTTTATCCATAAACCTGCTGGTATTACATTATCACTGTGTTTTCTCTCAGAATGGCTTTCCAGGCCTAACTCAAGTCCTCTGACACATTTTCCCTCCATCCCGGCTTTGTTCAAAATCCCTCCTTCAAAGTCCTCTCAGTGCATGGCAGGCTGGAGGTAGGTGAATGGAGGTATGTCATAATTTGTCTTTTCTTGACATCCCTTGCAGCGCATGATGCAAAAAAAAACAAAACACGCCAGGCAATTTAATAACTATCCATTGAAGGGCAGAAGGAGAGAAATTTGGTTTTCTTTATAGCTTTCCGATAAAACAGAGAATGAGAATGCAGCAGAAAAGAGAAAGAGGCAACGGCTCATTAACTGCCATGGAGGGCAGGCTGGCAGTGAGTCACAGGCTACTGTAGCTGCACTCTCATATTGCTTCAGTGTGAATGGGACAAATGCTGTGCGTTCAAACACACTCATATGCACACAGACATGTCCATACTTCTAAGACCCTTGATTACATAACACACTTCCTGGCAGCTTGAATGAAATAAAGAATTCTCCATCAAACCGTCTATTACAGGTTTAGACAGAATACTATGGGAAGAGCCTCACATTTTTAATGGATATTCTGTGTCTAGTATGTATGGGACTTCTGGAAAAGCATTCATCTGTTTCCCTGGATGCAAATACTTTTTTAAAGACTGTTTTCCTTGTTTCCAGATGCTGAGGCAGATTCTTTGTGGTTCATTCTCCTGAAAAGATGAGCAGATTTTATTAGCTGCAGCAAGGCAGGGAATTAACGTTGCATGTTAGCAGGAAACTCCTCGCCTCACGTTGTGTTTTTAACACACTGTTTAATCCATCCACTCTGGTTGGAGAGAAGGAGTATCACAAGCTTAGTGCATGCCACTTTTGCATCTGAAGAAATCCAAAGCTTGTCTGACCTGCCATGCTAATTTAAGGCAACTAAGCTCTGATTGGACACCCAGTGTCTGGGGAGCAGTTGAAATCACAGCAAGGCTGTAGTAGGTCCTCTCACGCAGTGACTAGATCATTCCTTTAATGACACACATGCTGATGTTTTTGACTTCCATGTGCAAAGTTGTACTATGTATAATTGTATAAATATAAACACACATGGTTCACTCCCGCAGTAATAATGATAGATCAGTCTTCAGTGGCCTAACACAATGGAATACAAAAAAGGTCAAGTACAATGACAGGACAGTTTATGAGATAAAAAGCAGTCAATGTTCAAAGAAAAACTTGTAAAAGACTTCAAAAAGCCCAAAGAAACACTAAATCAACATCACATTAAAAGAGCTCAACAAACTCCGGCTGCTTGGAAGCACAATACAAAGAAAGCAGCAGCAGTTCATGTTTTCACTGTACTGTGATTCTTTCTGTGACACTATTACTAGTGTTGGCTTTTAAGGCCAAATCTATATCCTCATATAGGACAACGGAAAATGATAAACACACAAGCAGGTTTACAAATACGTCTAAAACACAGATGTACAGCCCATGTGCACAAATACTTTACACTAACGGTGAGAGAGAAAACACACATGCACCAACGAGCAAACGTGCTCAATCGACACATACGGCACAACAGGGACACACACACCAAACACACATAAGTAAAAATTATAGGCGAGTGCACACATACTGTCCACAAGTAAACTTATATGCATATATGTAGTCTGTGAGGTGAATACTAAGGCGCACTGAGGCATTTATGGAACCTTTGAACACACAGTTTTGCATGCATTCATATTATCTTTATGCATCATTGCATTTCCACCTTTTGCAGCTGATATAATTCATCATGTTACACACAGATACACATTTCTGCACAGAAACCCAATGGATGAAAACTTCCAGCATTAACTCACTGCATTACAAATGGGTTGAAAGACAGGCTAAATATATTTAATGAAACTGAAATACACTTGTTCTCTTAGTAAAACTTTGATGATAGGGATAATTTGATCTCTTCTGTTAATGTTCCTTTGGTGTATTCTCTGTCTAACATACACGATAGTCAACATGCAACCGTGCTGCGGAGGCCAGAAGCTGCTTGAGACCGGGCTTCTCCTGCTGAGGTATGTCAGTACAAATATCCCCCCTCTTCAGCTGAACTCCACTTTTATTAAAAACAAGTGACAACAGCCATAAAGCAGGAGGAAACAAACGGCTCGGTTCGAGCTCACAGGCTACAGTATGTTGGTAGGTGTTCCTAATATATCCGGTCATATAAATAAGCTTTTAGCTGGCTGTGTTTTGTTTTTGGAACATCTGATTCAGGACTTTTCAGGATTTTATCATCTGACTGAAAAATCAGGATATGTGAGTCTTAGAAATTCTATGTTCACTAAGAAGGTTTTACTGTTTTATCCCATTTGTTTCCCTTTTTTCTGTGGTCATGAAGGATGTCTAATGTGACATAGTTCAGTTTGAATTATTTAAATCATTTCAACCTTGGTCTGTCAGGGAAGGCGGGAACTGTTTCATATGATGAAAATAAAGAGTCATTTAGTTTGATTCTGTGTGTTTATACACATGCTAGCAGAAGGTGATATATTTAAGCATGTTCTGACATTCTAGCATCTTATGAAGTTTGCCTGAACATATTGATAAGAAGTTTAGGAAGCTTGATGACTTATCAACTTTCATGATAAAATCTGCAAGTTGTTGATATTTACTGGAGTAAAGTCCTCCTATTTTGGTTTTGGTTAAACTGGAGAGTAAGAACCAGAACCAGAACTATATCCAACTGAAAGCCTCGGAGAGCCTTATAGAGCTGCTGAAGAAAGAAAACACTCAAATCAGAATTCACATTATTTTGTGGAGACAGGAATAATGCTGCAGACCTGTCATTGTGCTGCTTAAACATGTGTAGAATTGCAGGAAAACTTTTTTGTCATTCTTGCATTTGGATTTGATGTTGTTTCACTGGTCCGACTCTTGAAGCTGATACTAACTCCCATAGCTAGTGTCTCAGCTGGACCAGCCCTAAAACTCTGTTTTTGCTTAGACGGGTTGGAACTGAATGAAACCAGAGGCATCCATTATTAGAGAGGAAATTCTGTAAACTTTCAAGAAAATGAGCTTCAGTATTTCTCTTGTAATCCCATTTGGCATAAAAAAACATAAAGAAAGGAGATAATTATATCCCAGCATTTCTTGCAGCAGCATTTTTCATAGCAACTCCTGATTATGTTCATCCAGGAGTAATTAGCATGATTCTGTCTAAGCCTTTCCCTTTTAAATGGCAAAGCTTTATAAAACCTTTATATTATTTAATATCTTAATATATGATATCAGTCTCTGTGAAATTTGTCGAGGATCACAGCTTGATGTAAATGTGGTCAGATTCTTGTTGCAGTGATGCCATCTTTCAGTCCAGCCTTTATTTAATAACACAACAATTAAAAGGAGGTCATAAACAGAATTGAAAAAAAAAAAGAGGAAATGAGTTAATTTATTTTCTTTCTTATTACTCAACTAGACCTATTCTCTTATTCTAAATATGTCAAAACACACCTGGAGAACAGAAACACTTACTAGCATGAAGACTGGAAAACCTGACTAGAAACTCTTGATGATGGTGAGTCAGAATGTTATTTCTCCTCCAGGACATTGGTTTGCTGCAGCCTGATGCACTACACTTTCAAATATTATACTCAGCACTCAGGCCATGTGATAGTTGTTTTGAGTCTGAGCGCCGTAAAACAGTGTCTGGTGTCATGTGATTGACAATTCTCTAACTGGGGTCTTGGTGAGATGGCTGCATAAGAATGAGATTGTGCACAAACACTTATTTTACAGAGATCATCTTGTTACCTGCATTTTTAGGGTTTGGAGGGTCACAAACCAAGAAGGTTACTAAATTCAGTAACACCTAAATACGTATTTATTCCATTCATGCTGAAATCGTGCACCACAATAGCTGCTTTGTTACAGCATTAGATCTACAAACATGTATGTCATTTGGGTTTATTTGGTCCCACAGTTCTGCAAATTAAAACAAAACCATAATTGATTAGTTTTTTTGTCATTTTATGTAAAGGAAACTTCACTTAAAATGTATAAACACATGAAGAAAAAGTTTGCATCTCAACATATATTTTTTAAATTGCAGTGATTGGTTCAGCATGTTTTCTCCTCATGTTCCTTTTATGTGTATGTGGAAAAGAGTGTACCCCTTTTAGGGTTTTTAAACTTTCTTTTGTTACGCTAATCCACACAAATAAAAGGTTTTCGAACCAAAATCCGATGAGGCATTACAGGCAACTCATAGTTTTTCCAGATACACGTGATACAGTTGCATAAGAGTTTACAGAAGCACATTAATGGCGTGAGTGCACAAACCCAGCAGCTAGTAGCAGAAATGAACACAATTCTTGAACTTTCCTTGTAGATTCCCATGCTTATGTTTTACAGATGATTTGGGGTTTTTGAATCAGGATGCTGCTGCTGTTATCTCAGGCCGTATTGGCCACAAAATAATATGTTGAAGTAAAGAAAGCGTGTCCCAGAAAAGCTCAATGTGAAGGGAAATTAGTGTGGATGAAAACTGTGTTTAACTCGTAGTGAAAGATGACAGGGTAGTAGAAAAAATGCCATGGATTGCTTGTTTTTTCTGACTAGATTGTACTTGCTGGTCATAATCATCTAATCGTTTTTAACCATAAAGCAGAACTGATAGGAAAAAGAAAAGCGCTTGGTGGTTGTCGAGGAAGTAGATGGGTCTAAATAAAGATGGTGTGAAGATGGCAGCCTGATAAACCTGCCAAGTAAGCGCCTGTAATTGCTTTTTTAATGATTTATGGTTCTGCCTGTTTTCCCATTCCCACCCCCATCAGCAGACTTTGTTTCTCTTCCCATAGTCAACTTAACATTTCATCCTCTGTGTTATTTTTCAAACTCCTGCCAGAAACAAACACCGAGCAGTCAGGGCCATGGACTTTTTTTCCCCACTGTGAGTCTCTGGATAAACGCAATTTAAAGATTAAAAACTCAACATATTCATACTAAAGCTTCTTGTTAAAATAATAAAAAAATTCCTGACATTGAAGTTTGTCTTGGATCAAAGCATCTATTACACAGCAGGTTGTGCCATGTCCACCCGGCACCATATGTTAAGACGATATAGCAGGTGGGTAAAAGCTGCAGGGAGCATTTCACTAATGTGATGGTGCCTCTCCTCTCCAGTAATACCCAGCTGATAACTGTAGCATTGGTGAAACTAAGTTGTGCTTGAAATCAAATTTCGTAGTCTGCAAAATGTAGCAAAAAAAAAAAGAGGAAAAAATCTAAAAGACAGAATGAGAAACTGGAGTGCAAAAAAACCCCAAAAAGCAGCACAAGAAAAACTACTCTTAGTGGCAGATAGTTTTCCATAGCTCAAATTTCATTTTTATAGGAGATGCTAGATGAAAAATACAAGATCTCTGCTCCTTTTGCATCTTACTAAACTCCATTAGGCGATACTCTCTGAGATAGCTGTCTCTCTGGTCTCAGGTAAAAACTCAGGATAAATTTAGATGCAATCTCACAGCAAAACATGATATAGTTATGTAAATCTAATCCATTGATCTGTGTCTGAATACATGATTTACAAAGGATTTTTCGCATGCTGTCGAACCACTGTCACAGCCTTTCATGTAATACTCACACTGTGACTGTTGGGCCGCCTCATATAAGCCAAAAAACTCTCCACAAAAATAGTCTAAAGGTTAGGACAGCATCAAGGTTGGCATTGCAACGAAACCTGTAATTACTGACTGATGAGGCGCTCCCCAATGGCCAGACTCACAAAACATGACGTAACCTACAAAAAACCACACGCCCAGTATATATGCCTTTAAAGTCATGTCAGACGGCACAATGAATATATATGGTTTGATCTGGGAATAGCTCTGTTCACAGTTTGTGATTTAATACTACTTTTTTTTAGCTGTGTTAATCTTACTTTTCCACTTGAAATGATCACAATTTTTCTTAGGCCAAATATGTTCTTATGGTCAACCTTGAAGAAGCAGCTCTGCATCCTGGAGCTGACTGTACCATGGGAGATTACAGTCAGCGAAGCACACAAACGCAAGCAGAACCACACGGGCGACAGGCCCAAGTGCTTCCTGTGGAAGTCTGATGCAGAGGGTTTTGTTGTTACAATTAGGGACGGAGGTGTGAGGACAGGCCCTCTGACAAGCCATCAGATCGCTGTCAGAAAAAAAAAAAGCAGCTGGCTGTGGATCCCAAGTGGACTGCAAACTGACCACCAAGCAGTGAAAGCAGAGAGGAGCACACCTGAGACTCCAGGTGTCACTGTGGAGCCCTAGAGGTGTCATGAGCCCATCAATAAAACACCAATCAAGGGGGGTGACCACCGCAGTGAGGCTTTTACACCACACTCCTCAACAAGTACTGGTCAGTCCAAGGGATTTAACACCAAATAAAGACCTCTTTCAGCCAGTGTCCTGCTGGTTTTTATTGTGTCCCTGCTGCAACACACCAGGTTCAAATGAGATAGTTCTTAAAACAGCTTGCTGTCAAGTTCTGCACAAGCCTCTTAAAGGCCCCTTACTTCACTTTTCAGCTTAAAAACTACACTTTGCAGACTTGTTTGATGGTGGAGTGATATCTATTAGACTATGGGTGTTTGTGGAGCTGTCAAAGTCCTGCAGTGCCACACAATTCACCCCTTTCCTCTGGGAGACATGCATGCTGAGTTTCACTTTGCGCATGCTTTACACACCTGTTTTGATTGCACGCCATGGTGGATTCACCAAAAAAGTGTTGAAGGACATTATTGGAGGAAGGGATGAAACAGATGAGAGAAAGTAAGAAATAAGACAAGAGTCAAGATAAAACTGTTTATAACTGTCTGGAGAGGGCTAGCAGTACAGGTAGGCTGCAAGATGGGTGCAGGATTCGCCTTACTATGGGGTGCATCACTGAGAATAAGGCAAAAGTTGGGTTGGGTCTTTTCAATGGCCCGTTATTTCAGTGAGGTATGTTGCAGGGACTCAAGAGGTCTGGAGTTGGTGTTCTCTGATTTATTCCACTGACATGAGCATTAGTTTTACTGATCCAGCCATACGGATCCATCCGTATGTAGCTATTTTGTAAAACAAGGTGAACTCAGTAGGAATTCAATCAAGCTACCACTCAGAAAGCAACAGGATTTCCAAAAGTTTATCAGAACATAAACAAAAAGAATGTGATCAATATCTGTATATATTTCATCCAAGTTATAGGTGGTGAATGTCTTACATGAGCTCAAGGTAAAGTCTGCATTATTTCCCCTGTTTTGGAAATAGCAGTTTATGAAAAACACCAACTATTAATGGATAATGAGAAACAGTCTGTGAAATAAACAAATGAATAAAAACGATGCAAGGAAAAAGATGAGTTTTGGTTTCAAGGAAAGTCATCTGAAGTCAAGCAACGTTTGGCCCCTAAAGTTTTTCCTCTACTTCTTCTTTGCACTCCTTACCGACAACAACAACAACACACACTGACACAATTTATGTTTCTCCTTCCACTGCAGCGACCTTAGGACAATCCGGACATGAGATGTATTTATTTTTTCCGACAGACCGGTCCTCGGTGACTCATCCGGGCTACCGCCTCCAATCCCCTCATCATCAGCTCCACGTTTTCAGAGACCAATTAACTGGTCAACACATTTTTTTTGCTGACATCTTGAGTCTTCTTGCAGCTGCCCCACTGCGGCATTCCTGGACCAACGAGTGGAACTAATGAAGCAGCAAAAATCAACCACATCTAGTGCCTTTACACGAATGAAGAAGTGTAGGTGGTGTATCGGGCTATGCTCCATTATCAGGCCCTGAGAGGGTTGTAAAACACAGGTATCTGGATGCTTTAATGCTTTCTTTGACTCTCTACTCTCCTGATGCCCAATTTACAGTCCTCTAAGTGACACCTTAGACCCACAGGGGTGAGACTGAATTTATTCTCAGCAACAAATGGCATTTAGCTAAACAAAGCCAAAGGAAGCGGAGGGGGAGGGGAGTCCAAGCAACAAATTAGATGAATAATAGTCTGAATTACGCAGGATCGCCTACTTTGCAATTGAGCTGCCTTCAGCAAAAAAATCCACAATGGCTGTGAGATCCTGAATATTTATAAGGAGTTGTCTGTAGGCTATATGGTCTGGGGAAAGCAGTTTTACTTTTTATTGAACTAATATATATTCCCTGCACATCCTCACAGAAGAGCGCGGCTCATTTTACAAGCAGGACCCAGGGAGAACGAGTCTGAAGACATGCAAGGAAAGAGAGCGAAGTAGGGGTTGATTCTCTTTTCCTCTTGCAGTTTTTCCACCATTATGTCCAGACATGACAGCTGAGGTGGTGATCATTTTGCTCTCACCCACCATGCATAAACATCATAGCTGAAACAGCAGCTCGACGGGAAAAAGAAAAGAAGAACAGAAAGCGTTTCCTTGGGAATTTTAAGGCATCATAAATCGCCCGACTCGCTGGTGAAAGAGTGAAATAATGAACATTTCATCAAACACGGAGCGCTTTAGGGTTATTTTTCTCCGGGTAGCTCTTGGAAGTTACTCGGCTCAACTTTTTAAAAAGTGAGCTCAAAGTCATCAAACTGATTCTTGACTCAGAAGAAGATGGAAGCAAGAGACACGTGGGTGTGCTCTGCAGCTATGTTTTCACCGTTTTTCCCAATGTTCGATGAAGCTTTTTCATCATGTTGATGGATTTTGGTTTTACTGGAATATCAAATATGTGTGTTCCCGCCAAATTGCCAAATTGGGCACTGAAATTTTCGACCATGGCTAAATGTCTGCGTGCATCCATATGTACGAATAATATGACACTGTTACATTAAGAGCATCAGTGTGACACATTTCTGATGGAGGGGGATTTAACTCGGCGTAATAATTCCTAAAATGCTAAAAGACAAAAGACTATAAATTCTTCTCTCCATTCATACCACAATGCTACTCAGCACACATGATATATATGTATATTGGATTTTGGATTTTGCAGCACCTTATATCCTTAATCAGCCACTTTTTAAAGCTTACATCTTTTTGCTAATTCCTCTGTTAGAACACGATTCAGGTATGGTTGCAACATGTTAAACACGTTGAATTTCACTATACAGAGTTGTTTTGTCTAAATGAACATCTTTCATTAAAACATGCATTGATTTACAATATCATATTATTATTCATTCATACATGCATTTCTCAAATAATTTTAAATTGATCTTAAAATAAAAGTTTTCTGCTGATCATGAACCTGTGTGCAGATGTTGACGCTAATTGAATCTACAGATACCATTCAGCCCACATGTTTTCGTACAGAGCCACAGCTAAATTGGATGTCAACCTTTGATTTTTTAAGCACATAAGCCTCTTTGGAAGGCTAGCGAACCCTCTGAAGATAAGTTCATGTTAAACTGGAGTCTACAAAACAAGGGTTAAAGGTCCGGGCAAAGAAAAAAATAAAGTTTCAAACCTTAAAAAATGTGAAAAATGATTTTCAGCAGCAAATGTTTACAGAAACGTCTTTCTTCCTGGTTGGGCAGGCTCTGTCTGAGCATGTGCAGTGTAAACCTGCTTGAGCTTTAGCAACCTTTTGTCTCTGGAACTCAGCAGTTCTCAAAGTACACACATTCTTGTGTTTTTTTCCGTGTATAAGCACTGGACTTATGTCTTGGCATGAATTTACGAAAATGCAACTCAGCAGTAAAAACTAAATAAATAGAATAAAAATGGTAAACCTTGATAGGCACTACATAAATATTTGAAAAGTTTGGTGTATACTGATAGCAGCACTAACAGGTTACAAAGGAAAGACCTTCCTACAGGCAACTCTGCTGCCATGATACACACTACAGTATCTTAAACAATCGCACACATACTGAGTAAGTGCAGAGTTTGTGATGCAGCTTTGGCCAAATTACAATTTCCAGGTAATACATTGATTCATTTGTTTTTCTGTGAACTGCTACAAACAGGAAAGTGGGCAGAAAACAAAAGAAAAAAAAAAAACTTTAAACCCAGTGTGTTTCTTTTTCACAGATTTTACATCCAGATGTGACAGTGGAGGAGCTCAGCATTTGGCTGAGCTGCTCTGTGTAACAGTGAAAATGCTGGAAAGCTACAAACCATTAAAGTGCAGTCCATCTCCTGGTTCAACCATAAAACAAGACTTGTTTTTTTTTCTCCCTTTATGTCGTCCTCCTGCCTATTGTCTCCAAAGCAATATCCATCGCCTGGAAAAAAAAACAGGCCTCTCTGCATCTTTTTCTTGTTTATTTCCTTTCTTCTCATGCAGATGCCGCAGCCTCTCTTATGCGCTGCATCTCTCTTCATTTCCACAGACAGCTCTCATTACTCCCCCACATACAAATGTGCATGTTCCCAACTGCTCACACAGAACCATGAAGCCATTTTTACTTTAAGCAAGCGAGTAAACAGTGTGGTTGATCAGCAGTGGAGGAAAAGCACTTCATGTCAGATTTTAATTGGAGTGGCGGGATGAGGAATGGTGGTTTCTCCCGCCGTCATATTCAGCCATCCATCATCGCCTCTTCCATGGAGTGAACTTTAGGGAAAAACTTAATTTTCCTCCCCAGTGAGGGAGGAAAAATGCCATTATGATTTTTATTTATTTTTTTAACCATAACTTCTCCACCATTTCTCATTCTTTTAAAAACAGTCTTTCCTCTCCCCCCCCCCACCCCCAACCCTTTTTTTCCTGGTATCATGTCACGCCAGCTCTTCCTCTC
>JAVQJG010038466.1:0-17421 GCA_036024015.1 Craterocephalus amniculus | reverse complement strand
GTCTGACTCGCTTTAATTTATTTGAACAAAAACTTTATCTTAAAAATAGGCTACACAAGTCAGAAAAATGGCAACAATTGTTGTTTACTTGCCTAGATTTCTGTTGCGCTGGGTAACATTGTTAACGTGAACGCAGCACGATTGCATCACCAGACTCACATCTGTGAGCAACGCAGCTGCCAGCAGAGGATCAGACGCGCGTTTTTTGTCGATGTGAAAGGAGCCAAATGCCGATTGATCGCGGGTTAACTCAGCTTTGAAAAACCTGCGTCGACGCGCTAATTTCAGTGTGAAAGTGGCTTTAGTTAAACACAGAAGCTTTAGTTAAAGTTAATCTTGGTATGTGTGCCTCTCGCTGCTAAAAGCTCCATCATATAACACCTTTGTCTCTGGCTGTTGTTTGGTGCTGAGCAAGAAGCGTACGGATCATTTTTAGAGCTTTTTGCTTAAAACGGTAAGGTGCTGAAACCAAAAAAAGAGCTGAGAGAATGGGATGAAGGAGTTAAAGCAGGTTAGAATCAATAAACAAGCAGCTGAAACTCACTGTCTGTGTGAACTCTTTATAGTCCAATAACATTGTTCCACCCATCTGGGAGCCTAGGCAGAGGTTTGTGTTCCTTTCTGTTTGTCTATTTGTCTTTTAGTAAAACTGCAAACCTTTGAAGGAGGAGAAGTAAGATAATCAAAGGAAGAAACTGAATTTCTATGTGGATGATATATTGCATCGTCTTGGCTGAGGAACCTTGTTTGCACAGTTAATATTAAAACCCACAGAAGACCTAGTTTTACACACCAAATCCATTTCAACTGTTATTTTAAATGAGCAGAATTTGAATCATGTTTAATGAGTGCCGCTTTCATTAAGAATGATTTTTTTTTCTCAGTTGACACACGGAGAAACTTGAGCATTTACATTTATTGAGAGGCCAATGAGGATTGGGGTTTAGAAATTAAGCCTCAGCTTGTTCATGATTTAGCTGCAAGATGCATACCCCATCAACAACAACAACATAAACAACATCAAACATTTGTCCTTTCCTGGAAGTTGAAGTGAAAGAAAATACTTTGAGCATTCAAACTGTGCTAATTATGAACCCTGCGTTACACATATATGAGACCAGCTATTTATGTAATCCCTGACAGTTCTCATAGCGTAATCCCTCCAGAGTGACTCGTTTCCTTCTGGTGTAGCTTTGAGTTAAACGTGTTTATATGTATAAAGTCTGATAAAACATCCCATGGGAAATCAGCTCTCCTTTATCTGATTCCCAACTTTGATAATGTCAGTGTACTGGTTGCAGCCTAAGATGGATGTGCGTGTCAAATGGACACGCTTGACTTTTCCCAAAGACGAGAAACGGCTTTCACATTAATTTCATCAGTCCACAATTTCCCCCTATTTTCACTCTTTTTGCTCCTTGGTTCAGATCCTTTCCCCCCGTGTCTCTCTTTCTGCTTCTGCATAAAGTCTGGCCATGCTCCACTGTAATTATGTTTGACAGTGGCTTGAGCTGATAGCCCACGATGTCCATGCCAATTGACACGGCGAGGCCAGAGCAGATGTCACTCAGCTGTGTCTGCAGCCCTGCCCGTGGTGTGGGACTTTAATGCTTGATTACACTGTACAACAATATAATCAAGTTGCTTTGTTTGAGCAAAGCTGGCCTGTGACAGACTTGTAGCTTTGTCATGCCTCCATGGTGCCAACAGCCCATTATCTGTTTTGTATTCTGCCACTGATCAGTTGTATTATGCTTTCAGCTCACCCATCCACCCATCTGTGTTTGATCCCATCTTTATACCATGATAGATGCAACAACAGTTGTGGGGAGATTCTTCAGACTCAGCACAAGTGCCTGAAATGGGATAAAAGTTGTTTTGACCATGACTCATCCAGGAAAACTGATGCTACAGCAGAAACTCCTCTTTTCTGGTTCAGAAAAAAGGGATTGTTTACATCAAGGGCTGGGTGTATTGAATCTTGACGTCTGTCACATGCTTTATCTTTCTTTAAACCACTCCAGCAGTAAACACATGTGAATTTTATCCATAAACTTTCTTCCTATACAGAAAAAAGTTTTGGGTTATTCAAACAGGTTCATTTTTATGTTGCAGCATTTAGTCTGGCCTCAAATAATTCATATTAATTTGATGTTATTTAAAACGTCTAAAAATATGGTGGAAAAGTAGTGAGGATTCTAGGAACATAGCAAGAGAAAGGAAAACACTGACGGACCAATCGATTTTAAATGGATAACCTCTTAACTAAAAGTAAAAATAGATAGTAGAGAGAAAAGTTAACTAAGGCTAAAAAGAAAGGATCAGCAGTGAATGTGCAGATCTCATTACATGTTCGGTATATTTGCATCTTGTTAAAAACGTGCAGCTTCTGTGGTGGTGTGGCCAAAAGCATTTAAATGTCTGTGTTTGACAAATCAGGAGATTCAGACTTATTTAGAAAATAATAGAAAACCATAATAATAGATAGACCGTAAGTCCATAATTATTGGACTGCTTGTTTTCATTCATAAAGAAAGTAGCAATGCGCAGTAGGAAAGAAAATTGAGGATGGAGCACCGATGCATCATGGAATCGAATCAAAACAAGAGACCAGCAAAGATGCACAGCTCTGTTAGACCAACCAGAACAAAACCAGCTGTCAGCAGAAAAGTAAGCTTATCCTCAGCTTCAGTGTCTCAGGTGAAAATGTTCAGGAGAATTTGCTTCTCTATGTTGCTGTTCCTTGTTAAATTACATCCCCATTTGAAGTGGGTTTTTTTTTCAGTTATTTTTTTGTAATATTTTGTAAACCTATAATGCAAGTCAGAAATTGTCAAAGATTATTGATACAGCTGAGAGAAACAGCCTATCTACAAATGCTTTTGGTTCTTTTATCTATAACTGAAAGTCTATTACTGATAAAAATGTTCCACCTCCGTAGCCTCAGAGAGATATTTTAAGTATAGAATTTGTGGGAAATTTTTTGTGTTTTCTTAAGCCAGATCAGCTTTGCAGGGAGCTCTGAAACAGCATGCCTATGAAGACCAAAACGAACCTTTTAGTTTATTTAAGTGCACATGAAGTTTATCAGCTGACCCCTGCTGAGACCTAAACAGGGCAGGATGAAATATATAAATACTCTGGGATCTCAGGAGATTTATTATTGCCACTTTAGGGAAAAAAGTCCCTCTATCCAAACATGCCAGAATCTATTTAGAGTAGCCAAGGGCCGTTTTCTGCTTCAGGCTGATTTTTTTCCCTACCAGCTTTCCATGCCTACCTCTTATCCTCTTTTTTTCATTTATCAACATGACAGAATAGGCTTTAACTCAGTACATGCCAACACAAATCTATGATAGTCTGTCTCATTGAATTTGACATATATACTTTAAGGAGGAGCACTAAGGGAAGTGACCGGATAGAGGAAGTTAAAAATCAGAATACTCTGTTTCCTTTTCAGATACAGTATGAGATCCTCCCCTTAACACATTTAATCCTCCACATTTCTCCCAGCTGCTCCTACGTGTTATAGATTTCCTGCACTTAGTGGTATTAAAGAGTCTCTTTTGGCAGTTCTTGGTCTGAGGGGGAAAGCAGCAACAAAAATCGATCAAAAGAAAAGAAGGTGAAAATATATTATCTAATGTGGGTGTTTGTGCAAGCTGATATTCACCTCTTTGTTTCCTATTTTTTTCCCTCTCCTGCCTCGATGCCTAAATCTCTTCTTTGTCTTATATTGTTCTCTTTTCAGTCTCCACCTGTGTGAATACAGACTGGAAACCGGCTTCTTTCTCCCTGGCTTTCGTCTGCATTTCCCACCTCTGTTTCACCCAAACCGATGTTCGTGTGCTTATTCTTTTTACCTTATTTTTTCATCTCCTCACATTTCCTGGGAGAATTGGGGTAAAACTTGCAAATTGGAAGGTTTGTCTGCAGGAGGTCAGTCAATAAGACTGTGTCCTCATAGTTGTAGGAAAATAAACCCCGTTGTTCAGCTTCGACCGCTGCAGCTCTGCCAAGGAGGTGTTGCATGAAGCAGCGTTATCTGGAGCATCATGGTTTGAGGGAGCCTGATCTGAGTCTCAGTTAGATTTGTTCCTGTGTCTCTTTGGTGTTGACCTGACCCATCCTTGGGCTTCATCTGGGGCATGTTTCACTGTGGGAAAATGAGGCATTTTTACTCAGGGAACGCCATTTGTATTAACATAGAAGTTATTACACATAGTGGAGTATGAGCGTTTGTCCAGTTTGGACACAGTCTGTGGAACTTTGCAGTATATTTGCATGGCATGCATCCTTTTCCAGTTGTGTGGTTGTGTTAGAATTGACTAAACAAGGTGTGATGCTGCATATTAGTAGAGATGCTCTTGTAGGTCCTGTTTGTACATTCATTTCTAAAGTAAAAAAAAAAAGGTCATTTACATTGTTTTTTTTCATCGTTTAGGTGCTATCTACTTGTTGTGTGTTATGCAGATAGCAGATGCACTGATGCTTTCAAATCCCATCATCCGGTGGCACAATATGACAGCACTTTGGGAAAAGTGAAGCTCGGAAAGCCGACATTACAGTTCGTGTTTACAGTGTGTTATTCTGTTTGTGCGAGTCTCCAGCTGAACAAATTAAATCCTTGGATGGGTGTATATACAAAAGTGGTTTCAAAATTATGCAGATGCATTCAGAAACCCTGCATTGTGTAATTTCTGGTTCAAAGAGGGCTGTTTACATAAATTAAAGCTAAAAATTCAAACAGTTTTCGCAGCTTAAGTACCCTTCAGATACAAACGACTTTTGCACGCTGGTGTTAAATCATTGCTGAAGTCTGTTTGCGAATTTTCATCAAAAGTTTGCAGCAGTTACATGAGTTAAAAGCACAATGTACCCTTCAATGCTAATGTTTAATACATGGGACAGAATATGTAAGCATATTTTTTAATTACCTAAAGCTTAAATACAGACGTAGCCTTACCTACTTGATTATCAGTAAGTGTGAGCACCATAAAGTTTTTACCATTTGGGGTATTTTGATATGTGTTAACACAATTCCAAGGAGGAAGGACATCAGCAACACCCTTAAAGAAGCAACTGCTGTTGCTCGGAGGATCTGCCTCCGTTAGTAGTTACACAAGTAGTTAGACTCAAATGAGAGATTGTCTGTCTGACAACTAAAACTAGGCAAAAATTAGGCCGCGGAGCAAATCCACAATAAAACGGATTAAAAAGTCCACACCTCCACCTGATTTAAGTCATGTGACAGGACTTTAAGAATGATGTGCAGAGGCAAAGGGTTTTCTGACCATAAGAACTTAAAGCAATAAAGATTAGTGGGCTAAAATTTCTCTATTAATACGAGAGACTGACATCTTGCAGAAAACTTGTTGCTGTTAAAAGTGATTTTTATAACCTACTGAATTATGGTTGTACTTGGTTTTCACACACTACTTCTGCATTTTGTCCTTTTCTATTTTTATTAAAAAATTGCTCTTGAAGGATCATAAAGGTGAAGCTTACAGATATTTTATACAAGGAAAACAATAATCTGAGAATTATCTTTTATCAGATTCATTGTTTGAAAGAACATTTTTACCCTTTTCAACTCTGTGCCTCTTCAAACTTTTTTGTGTTTTTATTTCTAAAAGCCAAGTTTGGTGCATGAATTGACTATTATAGGCAATGATAACTCCTAAAAGCTGATTTAAATGTTTTAAATATTCAGAAAAACTCTTTTACTTGTGCTGTTTGTCTCATTTAGTACAAAGAGGAAACAGATATTTGTTGATTACACTGTTGTCCTGTGTGGGCCTATCAATGCATCAAGGTTAATAACGGCTTTGGAGCCGACAACCTTTGGAGTAAATGACTTCAAAGGGCATCCAGTGAACACAACATTTACAAGCCAAGCAGCTCTTATTACTTTAACACACTCACCTCCTTTTCTGTTCTTGTCTCTGCAGCATCGCTGTGGGTGTGGGTTTCTATGGCAACAGTGAGACCAATGACGGTGTATACCAGTTGACCTACTCCCTGTACAATGCCAATCACACAGTGGGCGGTGTGGACAGTCTGGTGGGTAAAACACACACTTCTTCTCATCAGTATCTTGTGATGAAAGTCATCCCTGACATGATGTGATGTTTTGGAAAACATGAAGTTCATAGATTATTGAGCCATGCGGTGGGAAACAAACAAGGATGAAGGCTTCTGAAACTCTGGGTTGGATGTATTCCACACCGAGGCGCAAACACATAAACTCCGGAGAAGACGAAAGCTCAAAGGAGTCAATTTAGCACGCCTTTAAACGTTGTTCGTGGTGTTTTACGGCTTTTTATGGCTATACGCAAATAGACAGCCTCTCAACACAAGAAGCTCTCTTCCCAGACACAACACACCCTCACCGTGCAGCTTGCAGCCTCAGCGGAAAACAATGAGTTGCTTTCACTTTTACACAGAATGCCTGGCGGCCTAGTTTTACCTGCCCATGTCTGAGATGTCTTAATATAGCTCACCGCTGCAAACTTCACACTAATGACATGACTTTCTTCCTTTTAGTCAAGGTTCACACTCAAACATTTGGTATTTTCTTCATTTTTTTTCTTTTCTTACAAATGTTGTTGATTTTATTTGTATTTTATTTTTTTTGTTCATTATTTAATTTGTTAGACTTGGCCTTTACTTTGTTGAAACTCTATAGATCAAGTTATTTTTTACCTTGATGTCAAGAAAAAACAGACAAAAATCTTTCATTGCAGCTGTGACTTAATTAGAGGATTATATTAGAAGATAATTCGAAGGTAGACTGAGCACAAAAAGAAGGGAAATTTTACTTTGATCTATTATTTCTCCCCTGTAATGAAACCGATTAGTGTAGCATTATGTGCAGTTAAAAAGCCTGATGAGTTATATTTAATACGTGACATAAATAATAAGGGTTGTCCTTCTGTGGAGAGAGCAGTTAAACATGGTGGTGCCCACTTAAAAAAGTGCCACATGTTCATTTCTAGTCTTGTTCTGCATTGTTGGATCGGATCACTGGACTGTCCCGCAGTAATAATGGAAAAATAACACACACTGGCAAGTCTTACACTTTATTTCAAACTGTCAGTGACCTCTACCAGACTCCGGCACCTTGTTAGGGCACACACTGCTGTGCGACAGCCCTTCCCTCAAACTGAATATATTCCAGTCAGTCAGTGTGGTTGTGTAGCAAAAGCATGTTCAAGTTGATCCCACAAGGGTTTGGTTGGATTGTGAGACTCTGTGGGGAGGGTGTTATCATCCTGGAGGATGGACTTAGGTCCCAGATTGTCACTGGCTCTAGAATCTAAACATTTAATTATAATAAATATTTAATGTGGTGGCTTTGTATTAAAATGTTTTGTCAACTTGTTGTAATGCAGATAAGTCTTCTAATCTAGTCTTTTAGGGCCACGCCACTGCCTGGTTAGGTGTTTAATCTTGCATTGATTCAGATTCAAAGGAGATCTCCAACAACTTCTTCTCAACTTCTCCATATGCCTGCTAATCAGCCAATCATTTGAGCCGAGTGGGTGTGAGCAGGGAACCCTGTAAAACTTGCCAACCCAGGTTACTCATTGTTAAGTTGCTATTTTTTGTTTATTCCTTTTTTTCTTTTCTCTTTATTTCTTTCTTGGATCTTATCAGTTTTCTTTAGTTGGACAATGCTCTGGTTTAAGTGTTATAAAAACACTTTGGGAGTTTTGCTCCAAAGTCTGATTTTTTTTATTTACTTGATCTTCAACTTCTTTTGGGTGATTAAAGAGGATGTGATCCCAAAATACTTGACTTTCTTTTTGTTATCTGGAAATGAGTCATATCCAGCTTTCCCTTCTAGGAATGTGGTCTCATCCAAATCAATATGAATAGACTGCATTTACAAGCTTTTCTGCTCTCTTCAGCCTCCTCTATCACACACTGCACATGTTGTTCTACACACCCCACTGGGTTTGTCTCTGTCATACTGATGAATGCATTGGGGGCAGTTTAGGGTTGAATATTGTGTCCAAAAACACTTTGAAATGTGGACTGAGGAAGCTGGGGATCAAACCACTAATCATTTACTCTTTTAATGTCGACTATCACCAAGCACATCAAATCTCTAACTTTAATTTAGGAAATTACTCGTCACATTTCATATAACTTGCTTGCTATTACTTTAACTGCAGAGTGAAAGAAAACTCTAGCAGTGAAATTCTCGCTTCTTTGATGATAATATGTGATGCAGCATTAAAAAAAAAATTGATCGGATAAGAGAATTCTTAAATTCAATTAGTATTATTTCTCCATCACATACCATTAGTATTTATTCTTTGAAAAAAATAAAAATAAATTGAGTTCTAAGTTTCCATTGAATGCAATAATTCAAGAGCATTGTTCAAAGTCAAATTTAAAAGCATTTTATAACGTAGATTCCCTAGTTTGCAACGTGTACTCCAGTGATTATCATGACCGCAGCAAGGATGATGTAATGCATTGAAACATGCAGCCAGAGTAAATCATCAGTATTTTTGTCACACAGTGAGACTTCCAATAATTCAATAAGATAGCTGTGTCTTACGGTCAGCCGGCGCCATGGATTGAATGATTGGAAATGTCTAGTTATTGCTTGCAGATGTACTTATAGATTGGTTGGTACTTATCGGTGACCTGAGTTTTGACATTTAGATTTATTAGAGGCTTGATATCAGAAATGGAGATTGACTTTTTTCTCTAGCTTAAACGTAAGTCCAACCATCCATTTATTTGCTGCCGTGTTGAAATCTGCAGCCACCCCCTCATGTTATGCGATGGTAAGGCAGAGGCATTTCCAAACCAGCTGAGATGTCATCTCAGCAGCAAGTCTCAGAGTTTGCCGGATCTGCATCTATACATTTAATCACATCTGCTTTTTGTGTCGGTTAAATCCCTATTTGTCAGACCGATTTTAGACACGCATCAGAGTTAGTTTGATACTTGGAGTATTTTTGCCAAAAAGGGGAGTTTTATTCATTGTTTTACATTTTTGTTTCATTCCGTTTTTCAAACTTAGAAAGCATTATCTTTTCATTCTAATTATCAGGACTATAATTACATCCTTTGAAAAAGTAGATCAATGTAATGTTGCCCCGAGATGTGTTCTGTCGCCTGTAGTGGTGTGCAACTAGCAGTTATCCTGTGAAAGTATCGGCGCAGGCAGAGATCAAGGGTGACTAGCTGTCGAAGAGTGGGGATTAAGTCCCCATCTGCGTTAATGAAGATTAATGTGGTGGTGCTCGAGCTTCTCGGTGTGGCGACTCAATGTGGCCTCAGTAATAAACACTTTTCTCAGAGAGTAAAGAGCCCAGCACTCTCACAGCTCCACTGCTTTGGAAAATGCTAAGATATATCACAGCAATGATGAGGGAAAATGATCTCAGATTCTAATGGATCCTAAGCTGGATGCTCCTCATAAATCCACTCTGAATAATTTACTCTGGGAACACTGAGAAACTACTAATGAATTGTAAGTTGAGATGAGGTGCCTGTGGATTAGATCGAATTTTTGCCTTAACCAGTAAATAAAAAAACAATAAATAAACCTGATGTAAGTAATGTTTCATGACACCATTATTTCTGCTAATGATTGCTCATCACATGAAAAGGCTGCTCATTAATTCAGTGACATTTATTTATTAATTCTAATTCAGGTTTGATTTAGTTTTATCCAACAAACTCCCATGCTTTTTTTTTGGACTGATTCTGAGTTTTTGGTTCAACAAATTGTTCTATAATTGCAAGCAACTGAAGATATTAAAATATACATTTAATATTTGTGTTCTGTCGTTTAAATTCATTGGAGCAGTCAACAGTCTTTTCAAATTTTCTGAAAGGTTATAAGGTTGGACTAAAGGATACATTTTCTCTTTTTTTAGTTGTAGTTTAGTTGTTGGTTGTATATTATTTTTATTGATTGTAGAAAGAGAGATAGAAAATAAAAAGGAACGAGAGAACAGCCAATTTTTCTAAGAGATGCTCTTGCTGTCATAATTTTAGCACTGAAAGCTAGTATTAATGCTAGTCCCAGTAGCATGGCTGGACAGGTTACTGCCTACTACTGCACATTAAATAGCCTAATTGGCTATATAATTGGTTATATAAGAAGCTTTATTATAAGTTATTTTAAGTTGGCTGTCTGGAGGGGTGGTGGTGGCACAATAATATTTCATCAAATTAATGTTAAATTGAGATTTACTAGAGATTCAAATTTATATTTTGTAAAGGAAGTAAAAATCTGCTCATTTGTTGAAAACGTTTGAAAACCAAACGCTATTGCACTTTTGTTAATATAACAGCAGTGTGCACACTTCTTATGAATAGCCTAATTATTGAATTTTTTACATAATAATGACTTTAATCATGATTAATCCCAGAAAATCATGCTACTAATCATGATGAAAAATCTTAATCAAATCCCGGCTCTGATATTCAGTAAATCAGTTAGTTAATCCCCATTGTTTCTGCTCCCATTGGTCTGAAATTTTACTTAACATGGCCAATTATCCATTACGTTTCACTTAATGGTCAATTTAAACGCACCGTACTCGGCTTCTTCAATCTAACTTCTCGTTAAGCCTGTGTTACGCACAAATGGATGACTCTAGTTGTACGGACTGATGTTTACTGATTGCCTCTGCCGCATTCGTTCCTTAAAGCCATATTAGCAAGAGGAGAGAAATCATTAACATATAGATCATCCGAATGCTTGTCAGCACGTCCCTCTGGGATTTGTGAACTTGTGCAAACACATAATTGCACACGGTGGCCTTTAGAGTGTGAGTGTGCTTGCTTATATGTGTGTGTGCATGAGTGAGTTCATTGCATGCCGCTATAGACTGTTAAGGAGTCTTAGTCTTGAGCAGGACAATGAGCCCAGTGTGCTGCACACAGTTCCCAGTCTCACCCCACCTAATCAACCATGAGCCCAGGAGACAAAGCCCTTTGATTGGGAAGAACGAGGAGCAGTGCTACGCTGGCTGATTGGCAGAGTCGGGATTGAAATCGGTATTGAAATCATTTGACAATGAAAGCCTCGCTGCATTTTGGCCCACACAAATGCCTTTTCGCCCAGTTCCAGGAAAGTTTAGAATCGAGTTAGCTCGCACCATAAGAGAGAAAAGGAAGGAAGTCAGACTCTTTGTCGGTGCTGAGAACTTGATTAGTTATGGTCAGGAATATATGCTTATGATGTGTCTGTGTGGAACACAGTGAGAACCAGAATAAAAGCACACAGGAACGTGGTTTGACATTTAAAGTGTATACAATAATAATAGTAGTGGAGATGGATGTTGTGTTTCTGTCTGCAAGCAATCTCCTGGTGGACGGGGTTGACATGTGGGTCAGTCACTGAGAATTTGGCTGGATATAAGACGAGTTGGATCCTGGCCTACTACATCATTACAATCGTGGATATTTTCACACCATTCCCATGGATTTTTTGTTGAATTGCACAGATTTTAAAAGTTTTGCAGGCCTCATATTCCTTCATATTTTGACAGGAAAAATGGATAACATGTTGAAACAAACAAACAGAAATGTTGTATATTAGGCAAGAAAAGGGGATTTGTATTAATCTAACAAACTTGAAAGTGTTTGAAACCATCATACTTCAAGCTTTTTTGTAATTGATTGAAGTCGTCTTCAGAAATAGTTCTCCGGGTTTCTTGAAGGACTTTTCAAAGCTCTTCTTTGGATGTTGACTGCCTTTTATTTCCATTTGTTTCTCCATCAAGCTGATCCCACAGTGCTTCGATGACGTTAACATCCGAGCTGTAGGGAAGATTTATCACCATCAGACCTGTTGCCATCGATTCTGTCCAGTTCATGTGTAATTTGGATTATTCCTCAGCCTTTTCCCCCTTCTCCCCTTCCTTAAGAATGGATTGTTGACAGCCACACTTCCATGAGACCATTTCTGTCTTCCCCTGAAATAGAAATGAGCCCACATGCTTTGATCTCATTGCATGTAGATTATTTGATGTTAACTCATTTGAGTAAAATAAGTCACTGGATCGTCTGCTGCAAGGCTCCTGCAAAATATCATCACTGACTCTCAATCCCACCACAGAGCACAAACCTTTACATGGTCAAGCAGTGGTCATGTGATCAGGGTCTGCTGGCCTTTGCAAAATTGCTCCTGCTCTCTGGAACTCCCTTCCTCAGAGTCTGAGATCTGTGGACTTGGTGATCACTTCTTCTTAAAAAAAGCAGCTAAAAACCCATCTGTTAAAACCTGCTTTTGTTTATCTTCCATTGTGTTCTTTATGTTCTTGTTTCTTTGACTCAAATCTTATGAGGCTGTGGCCAGCAGTCGACAGACTTTCCACTGAAAGTCCCGATGCATCTCTCAGGTTCTGTCAGGTCTTTGTTGGGTTTGTTCGGTATTCTTAAGACAACATTTTTAGATACTGTCCATCTGCTGAAAATAGTTGCTTCAGGCCTGACGCTTCTATTTATGTTGTTGTTTTTAAGGACACAATGCACAGCATTCGGATGTATTCCAGGCTCTCTGCTAATTTACTCTGAGAATCACCTTGTTGCTGCAAAGATTCTGTTTTCTGTCTGTCAAACACTGTTATCTTTGGTATTGTACGTCACTGCAACTAAAGAATTGAGGATAAATATGTTTGTGATGAGTTGCTTGAAACATAGTGCCTAAAGATTCAATTTAAATTTGTTATTTGTAAAGTTATCTGTGATGTGTTGACAGGACACTGAGATAAGAGCCTTTTTCCATCCATCCATTTTCTGAACCGCTTAATCCAATTGGGTCGCGGAAGAGCCTTTTTCTACCTGAATAATTCATAGTCAGTGTTCAGTACCTCAAAAAACAAAAAGAATCACATTCATCTGAAATGGTCAGGTAAAAGGACTGGGCTGAAAATGATTTGTAAAGGAGCAAATGTCCAGCAAGAACTATCAAAGATCCGAGGAAACTATTGCTCAAGGGTTTAAGACTGAACAAAGTCTGACTGCTTGAAAGCAAAATTTGAATAAATGACATTTCTCACACATCTCAGATAATTCTAACATTTCAGTGCTGTAAAGTAAACTTTTTGTTGCCTAGTAGAGCTAGTTCATCTGTTCTCTTCTGCAGTATTTTTTTTAGGCCTGCCACTTTGTTTGTCCCTAACTTGTCTATTTTCCTGAAATTCTTTTAAAAGCATCTGCACATGATTCTGAGATTTGTCAAGTTTTCACCAAATAGCTTTTAGAGAGTCACATATTTGATGAAAAATACCATTTTATGCTCATGAAACTAATTGCATTTAGCAGTTTACATGAACGGGAAGGCACAGTCAGACACAAGGACTGGACCGTGAGAGAGTGAATAAACAGCCCATTGAGGAACTTTGAAAGACCTCCAGAAAGCCTGGAGACCACTTACATAGCCTGTGAAAAAGACTGGCTTCCTGGAAGCAACATAAAGAAAAGAAGGGAGACTTTTTTGTACTGTATCCTATGATAAAAATGAAGGACTGAAGAAGAGGTCCTGGGTGAGTTATTTCATCTGCTGGTATTGGAGGAAGCCCACACATTAGAAAAACATTCCCTGAGCATACATACAGTTGCTGTTGGGCAACAATGATAACCTCTGACCCACAGTGATGTGTGTCTAAGTGTGCATGTATGCTCAAAGGTGAAACCACAGTAAGGTCAACTGGCAGGTCAGTGCAGAGCAGACAACAAAGCCGGATTTACAGCCACAGTTAGGGGTCAACTGGAGTCCTGCTCTAGTTACCTTTGACCTTGGTGTTGATTTATAGTTAAGCAAGCATCATATTTCTCACCGCTGATGTCACCGCTGCAAAGCTCGCTGGATGAACTGTATCGGAACGTGTATTCCTTTTGGTATGAGCCACAGTAGGAGGGATGCCTCATTTCTCAGTACAGGACCAATAAGTGTGTTTAATATCAGTCACTTTGGTACAAAGCAGGGTGAGAGGAAGAGGGCGTGAAGTGGGATTGTGGACTTTTAGGCATCACTGACCCTCATTTATCTCCTTTATTTCTTCCTTATAATCAAAAAGCTGTGGGAGAAAGCTCCACCCGCCTGCTAAGACTTAATTTTCTGCTCCTCGTGGAATATCTGGAAATCCTGAAGTTCTGATTCGTTGGCACATTTTCAAGGAGTCTTGTACATGTTTAGCATAAAGTCTGGCTGATAGTGCCGGATATCTTATGGGGAAGGTTCTCGGTTTCCAAGTTCATGAATCAAGCTGCAGCACAGCTTCCAAACGGTGGACATGTAATCAGTCTGCAGTCCATTTTAGAAGTGCAGATGCAAAATCTCTCATTGAAACAAGCATCTGTGTCGCTGTTCTACTCTTAATCTTCTTTGGTATGTATTTTTAGTGAGCAGAGCTTGATCCAAGGGAATGCTTGGTTGGCATGCTCTGTAGGTGTGAAAGCTGAGAGCAGCTGACCACAGAGGAACCCGATAAACATGCTGGTGCTTCACATTGTGCACAAGCAGATGATGAAACGCTGAAACGGCTTTCCAGTCTTGTAAAGTTCATATAGTGACAGGTCAGAGGCTCTCTGGCTGTTAGATGTGCATTTATTAGCTCTGGGTTGAGACCAAAGGGAATCAATTGTGAGTAAAACCACTTCTGAGTGTTTTGCTAAATGAGAGACTGAGAGTTTGAGATATGAGGAAAAAACTGCTGGTGTGAGAAAAAGTACCTTGGATCTATATGTGTGACTAAACTAAAAAAATAGCAGTGGCATCGTAAAACAACATATAACAAGAGGTCTATCAAAATATACTTATTGTGTAAATGAAACATTTCAAGAAGATTTTTTTAAATTTGTTTTGAGATAAAAGGCTGTAGGGAACTCCAACCAGCAGTTATGGGACTTATTGCTCACTTTTTCATCAAACAGACTCCACAGGAAAACTTCTTCAAGGCATTTTAAATGTTGAGTACTTGACTGAAGATGGAGATATATTTTTAAGGATGTTCTGCTGAGCTTTGGTACCCATGCATGCAATAAAGATGGTCTATCTTCAACCATGACTGAGCTGCCCAAGCACTTCAGACCCGTGTTCCATTTTACGCTCCAGCTCCCACATTCAATTTTAATTGAGGAAGCTCTCCGACATCAAACAGATACAATGAACTAGAGCAGGGGAAGACGTCCAACCATATCACATATCCTTCTTTTCTCTATTAAAAAGTTTCTTTGTGAGTTTCATAAAGAAAAGAATTGAGTATAGAAATTCTCCTTTTCAATGTTCCACAAAGAAACAGGCCATGCAAATGCACATTTTCAACTTAAGACACATCCTCTGTGAGGTCTGAGCAGCAAATCAAAGATGTTATTTTACATCCTCTCTGTGTTTCCAGCTCCTTTATCTCTGAAGCATCACGTCCTTTGAGGCTGTACATCACCCCAGCACCCATTCTAGAAGATAGGAATCAAATTTTTAGTTAAAGAAATGGTGTTTCTGAAGAATCTGTATCATCTTGGAGATAAAGATCTTCACACACCTACGAGTGTATTTTCCAATTATGATCTTTCCTGATAAAACTCTAAAGACTGTTGTTTTTTCCGTGCGTGCCAAGTTTGCTTAGTTAAAAAATGAACATGCACATTTTCCTGGCAGGCATGTGGCTTGGAAAGATGGGATTCAAAATGCCAGAGTTTCTGTTAAACATAAACCAAGGGACCCTGCCTCCCCTCAAACACTGCTTATGGGATTAAATAGGAGTAAACACACATGGAAAAGAGAACCTTTCCACTGAACCCACTGATCTTTATTTTCTTCCCCTTCCTGAAGCCAGAGACTTCATGCAAAATATTACAGCTCATTGTCAATTTACCAAGCCAAAGCTGTATCATTTGTCATAGTTATGTATTTGGTGCCTCACAATTCTTTTCTTTTTTTTTTTTGCATTTCCCTTTGGCACATAGAAATGAACATCCCGCAGTAAAATAGCTTAATTCCAAAGTCACGAAGCAACAAAAATGCTTGTTTGGAGGCAATATAAAACAAAGAAGGCTTCTCTGTGCCCTCAAAACATCAGACTCAGATAAAGCCGTAGAAAACTGGGACTGGGAATCATATCTTCTTGATCGGTGCAGATCATTTACACGGTGAGGATCAGACCAAGACAGTGGAGAGATTAACTGGATTGCCTGCTTCCCCAGGCACTTTAGATAAAATTCACACACACGGGGCAAGAGCAGATAGACGCCTTTATTTTCCTGCTTCTGCTATTCATCTGCTCCGTCTGCAGGGGAGGAAGCATCAATGAGTGATCAGATAAACAGAGCATGTCTGAATATGATGACAGTTGTAACCGTCCTTTTCTTTTCCTGTTACTACTCAAGTGGCCACAACATACGTAGATGGACTCACGCTGATGTTAATGAAACTATTCAACCAAACCAAGTAATTCCTAAGAGCAAAAGAAGACATAACTGTCATAATAATGATCGCTATAACCTGGTCTTTTACCTATTCATTCCATGGAGGGGGACAATTTTCCGAAGTGTTTAATACATTTAGTTGAAGTCCATATAAAAAGGGAGTTATTCTCTCACATAAAGATAATTGCTCCTGAAGTGCCTGAACTTTGTAAGTGAGCACAGTGTGGGCTGTTTAGGCCTTTATAGTTCCTAAAACCTCTTTCAAACCAAGAACACAGCAGGTGATGTGGGACCGCTGTCTGTATGCAGCTACACTGAGCAGTTGCTCTCTCTTTTTCAACTCTGCTTCTGGTTGTCTTCCAGAACCAAGAGGTAAAGAAGTGTCAACATCACTACCCCAACAGAGTTTTAACTAGCTATACTCTTGAACTTCACACATATATCTGTGGTTTGCATAGTGAAAGAGTTAAGCACATGCATCACTCAATAGGCCCCTTCGTGGCTTACGTCATTTGATTAACTGAAGGCAAAACAAAGTGAGGTTTGAAGCGACAACTGTTACTGTTGCCTTGGAAAATGTCATCTAGTGTGTTTTTGGATGCCAAAATCGCGAAAGTAAAAGTACAGACTTGAAGTTTTACTGTATCGCATACTAGCCAATTCCACACAGGAAAATCGTAGACTGCTTTGGTTAAATGTAATTAGACTAAAGGATTGGACTGAGAACATCAAGAACTCTCGTGTTTGCAGCGCTCACTTCATATCAAGTAAGAATTATATGTAATACATCATCAGTTTCATCCTGGATAACCTTATGGGCTAGACTAGATTTTGACTGAAATTCGGTTAAGTCAACCATTATCTGTGATATACTTTGATAATGATATACTAATGATAATGTCAGAATCTGAACGGGTGGACCCAAATGCGGACAACGGACAAAGGAGTAGGCAAAAAATCAAAGTGTTTATTCCAGTCCAGGTCGGTACACGGGCAGTAAGAGAAATGGCAGAG
>JAVQJG010038460.1:0-18677 GCA_036024015.1 Craterocephalus amniculus | reverse complement strand
ATGCGGGCTCTGCATCGGTCCGTCGTGGTGAAGAAGGAGCTGAGCCAGAAGGCGAAGCTCTCGATTTACCGGTCGATCTACGTTCCTACCCTCACCTATGGTCACGAGCTCTGGGTAGTGCCCGAAAGAACGAGGTCGCAGGTATAAGCGACCGAAATGAGCTTCCTCCGAAGGGTGGCCGGGCTCTCCCTTAGAGATAGGGTGAGGAGCTCGGTCATTCGGGAGAGGCTCGAGGTAGAGCCGCTGCTCCTCCGCATCGAGAGGAGCCAGATGATGTGGTTTGGGCATCTGGTCAGGATGCCCCCTGGACGCCTCCCTGGGGAGGTGTTTCGGGCACGTCCCACCGGGAGGAGGCCGCGGGGTAGGCCCAGGACACGCTGGATGGATTATATCTCTCGGCTGGCCTGGGAGCGCCTCGGGATCCCCCCGGATGAGTTGGCTGATGTGGCCGTGGAGAGGGAAGTCTGGGCTTCCCTGTTCAGGCTGCTGCCCCCGCGACCCGACCCCGGATAAGCGGTAGATAATGGATGGATGGACAGTATAATGCAATTACGATACCCTCCAGCACATGAATAATTTTTACCACAACTTGCAAATTTTTCTATTATAACAGTCTCTATATGCCTCTTCTTACCAACATAAAACAGGAAAAAGGAACAGGGAAAGGGATGATACTCACCAAATCTGAACATAATGTGGACATAACCCCTCCACTCAAATTAATAACCATAATTCAAAAGAAAAGAGGCAATTAATAAATAAAAATAGATAAAAAATAGAACAATAACAATAACAACACTTGTAGATAATGGGGAAAAAAAGGGGTGAATCGATTAATAAATAAATCAGATTTAGAAAAACTTCTCATCAGGGCTACTGAACATTGTATACATTCTGAATTTCGTAATATGAATAAAAACACAAATAATTCCATTAATGACATTTAAAAGAGAGGGTGGAAGAAAAATAAATCAATAAATAATAAAAAAGAGGAGAGTTAGGGCGGGCTAACCAGGCTGCTAAGACCTCCAGTGGTCCTGATGAGAATCCAGAACGTTGATCAGTCAGCTTATTCTGATAGTCCAGGCGAAGGAAAAGAACATTTGTGTTAAATTACACTGGGATAGAGAGAATCGGTCGCGTCAGTCTGATATGCCATCTTACTCTGCAGTAAAAATAACTCCTAATCGATGGTGCTGCTGAAGCTAGAGTCCCATCTCTAAAAAAGATCATGTCGTGTTCACATCTCTGCGTCTTATAGGGAGGAAAGCTTCTTACTGGAGTACAAGCACACGTCTACATGCGAGGAGGTGTTTTAATCTGAAATCCTGCTGCAGAGAAGCTTTAGTCCCACTGAGTCCAACAGAAACGGTGAAATAAAAGTGCAGACTCATTCCTGTGAGAGAAAAAGATGGACGAGTCAGAGAGGGAGGGAGTGGAGGAGCCAGCAGAGTTGCAGGTAAACCGGTGCTGAGGAATGTGCAGCAGGACACAGGATACTCTCCTGGGTGAAGGAGGGATGGGAGGGAGAAAGCTTTCAGGCAGGGAGGGGTGGCGGGGGACCTGGAGGCTCACACCGTGACCTCAGGACAGCAGAGCATCAAACAACCATCCTCTATCCCACTTTCTCTCCATCCCTCCATCACATGACGGACTCTCATATTCTTTGCTGTCATGAACACGATCAGGTTCCAGAGCAGCAGAACGGGAAGAAGCAGGATGAGAGCATGTCCTTTCCTCTGTGGATGACGTCATCATGGGTCTGTTCAGAGTAGCGCTGACCAAACAGGCGAGCAGGACGGCAGCCTGGACAGAGTCGGCTTAAGTCAGGACTGTTTGTATTTGCCGACGAGGAAGAGTTGGAATTAGTTACTTTTTCTAAGCTATTATTATTTTTGTCTTTTTAATTGTTTGGTGATAGATCCAACAAGGTGGTGGAAACATTTCTCAGAGGTTCTGCCTCATGTCCCTTTAAAGCCCAGCCCACCAGAAAATGAGGAGAGAAGTCAAATTTTTTTAAATCTGCAGTCTTTATTAGGCCCTTTTACAAAATGGGGGGAAAAATAAAAAGAAGATTCTTTGCATATCAACCATTTATTAACATATGATTTGATTCAGCTGATTGGTATGAGTGGTTGGATGCAGTTTGTTGGTTTCCTTACACCGGCTATTTGTTATACATTGGCTAGTATTTATGCATGTATGACAATCAGATTGGCTTAAACTGATTGTTAGGAATCAATGCTATACAAAAAATTGAATTGAATTGTATTGTCAAAGTTATTATAGTGTAGTCTTCTGCGTCCTGGTGTCCAGAAGGCAAGTACAGTATCTTGTTGTCTACAGCAGGGTTTTGAGCAAAAAGTGAAGCAAAATGTCTCATGCATGCATTAAATATGATACTTTTGGCTTTACTGTAGCATCCCGTCCTCTTCCGCTTCCCCGGGGTCGGGACGTGGGGGCAGCAGCCTGAGCAGGGAAACCCAGACTTCCCTCTGCCGGCCACATCTCCGCTCCAACACATCCCAGGAAAATGGGACTGAGATGCTGTGGCAGTTCATGCCGCTGAAGTCTGTTGGACTCTATCATGATGGAGATGTTAGACCTCTAAACTAGATATTTTCTCTTCTCCAGACCGCTCTCTGCGCAACAGTTTACAAAACAAAATCCTGAAAGGCTGAAAACAGATCCCAGCTAATGGTACTGTGATTTGAGACGCATGCATTTTCTTTCCTCTGTTACTTTCACTGTAAGGAAGAAACAGAGTTGCTTCAGCGTGTGTGCTTCATGTTCATGTCCTTGCTGGTCTACACTCTGAAATATAAACTCAAAGACTGAGAACTCTAGATGTCATGACATTTGGTTACGATCCAAGAGCCATTCGGTAACTAGAGCAGCCGGTGGTGGAATAAACGCTTCATCATGGCTCTGCGGCCCTGCTATAGGATATCTGTTTAATCCTCCTCCAGTCATTTATCAGTCAGAAAGCTTCACAGCCATTCGCCTGACATAATGAAAGAAGGCAAACACAGCACTTCTTTCCTGTCCGACTGTGTGCAGCGATACTGGAGAAGCCTGATGGACACACTGGTTCCAGTGACTGCATGTGTTGAGAAGGCAGACGTGATTTTATTAAAGACAGGCCATGAAACATGAAATGTGTCTTATATGTGTATATTGTGGTCGTCCTGGCTAACTTTACCCTGCCTCAGCTTTATAAATGGATGCCTTCATCAGCTGATTACGTTCTGCAACTCTAATGAAAAGTTGTGTGAAGCAGGAGTTCGTAATATTTCCAGCTTTTCCAGTTCATACTCTAAATGCCAGAATGTGAGCCTAAATGAAACTTCATTCATCCAGATGGGCCAAACTAATGACTTAGTTTTACAGATTAAAGCTGCACTAAGGGGACATTTTGAAAGCCTGAATAAAATCAGAAATGTATCAGGTACATGTAGGTGATCTTTTTCCTGCAATGAAATGATCGTGGGACCGCAGTCCCAGAGGTCTCCGGTCTGCAGGCAGTGGGTCTGTCGCTGCTGCTCTGAACACAATCCTATCAACTCATCCCAAAAGCCGCCTGATTGAGCCTCAGGCTGGCCGATCGGCTGCAGCCCCGTTCCTGCATAGCAGAATATCAACGGGTGCAGCTTTAAGTCCACCCTCCTCATGAATCTCTGGACTCTGACAAAGGAAGGATTTGATAGGGGTGCTATCTTTTTTCCGGCCTTCTCATACTTTCCATGTTTGAATTTTAATCAATTCCGGCCTTTTATCTCTGGGCCTCAATGTCCCCCAATGTTCCCAAGTCAACTTCCAGTCTGTCGATTATTCTGCCTTAAAGCGTCTCTATGCAGCATTATCATCGTCATAAAGCAGCTTGGAAGTAAGTATTTTGCTTGACTGACCTGTTCTGATGAAAAAGCGGACATTTCCTCCTCCATCGGGTCTCCCCCTACCAGAAACGGCGCTTGCAGTTTAGACCATTGACGCCCGCGCTTGTTTTTGGTTTGGAAGTCTCACGATACACGAGACTACCGCTATAAGGCCGGTCGTAAATCGGTTTGGACAAATATGCATGTTTACTCTGCGATTCCGTTTTTGCTTTTATACTGCTTTGATAATTACTTTTACCACATGCCTTTGAAGCCATGCTAACTACCCGTAGGCTGTTCAAGACAACCGTAAGATGCCTCTGTTTACAACATTCTTCTTCGTCTGTCGCCTAGTTTCTCGCTCTGGAGCTCCCCCTACAGCTTTGGGGTGCGCATTGCATGGTAAACATACCCAGACTTGCATTGATCCGCTTTAAAAAGAGTTGCCCCATAATAATGTTTGTTATAATACTGTGTGTATAAAGGCATGCAGGGAGGCTACTTAATTTGTCGGTCTTTTAATTTGTTGTACATGGATGTGTCCTGCATTGTGAATGTCTATTCTTGTGTTGTATAAGATGCTTTGATTTTGTGCTTTCTGTCCAGTGCACTGTGCAACTTTGGTTTTGAATGGAGGTCATGATTCAATGGATTCAGTGGATTTGATGTATATAATGACGGAAAGAACGAGAACACAAATACAAGTGGCCGAAATGAGTTTCCTCCCCAGAGTGGCTGGGCTCTCCGTTAGAGATAGGGGAAGAAGCTCAGTCGTCCAGGAAGGGCTCCATATCGAGAGGACCCAGATGAGGTGGCTCGGGTATCTGGTCAGGATGCCTTTGTGGAGGTATTTCGGGCACGTTCCACTGGGAGGAGACCTCAGATTAGTACCAGGACACACAGGATTACATATTTAAGACAGCCTGGGAGTGCCTTGGGTTCCCCCTGGATCAGCTGGCCGATAAGAATGGAGAGGGAAGTCTGGGCTTTCCTACAACTTCCAATCTCTCGCTTTTGTGTTACCGGATCAAAGATGAGTTGAGCCAGGATGACCAACATATACTGCCTCGATTGGTTTGGTGCAATGGGCAATAGGTTTATATTATATGCGCTTATATATTATGATTTAGCACATAATTAATCTCTCTCACCAACAGCCACTTATGGATAAGGCATAAGTGGAAAAAGTATGTCCTGTAAGGAAATCACATGGGGCTCTGAATATGTGAATACTGAAACAAATTATTTATCATCGTGTACTATGTTGTGCACTTTATTGACTATTACTCCTAGTTGTCGCCCTCAGTGCTACTTTAATAGTATGTCCCTTTCTGTAACTAATCTCTTGTGTTTTTTGTTTTTTGGGGTAAATACCAAAAACTATAACAGGAAAAAACAGAATTTTGAAAACAATAAGACAAACAGGAAAAAACATCAAGAAACTTTTATGCATTTTCTGAAATATTATGTTTTCTTTTTGAAGTGACATTGTTTGTTTTTTTGTTGCTGTCTTTGTAGGTGTTGGCGCTTGTGTTTTATTTGCTATACATACTAGCCTTTTTACGAAAAGCAACATTTTTTGTTTTTTTTTTTACAGTAGGTTAACTGAAATCTTTTGTTGGCTTTATCATTGAGTTTCTAAATAGGTATCATATTTGGCTAAAGAATGCTGTGCATCTTTCTGTGGTTGTGCTTTTAGATCTTTTTTTCAGGTCAAAAGACTCAGACAGTCCACTGATCATTGGGCTGGTGTTCAATCACTCACTCACCCATAAGTTTCCTCAGGCAAAGGCACTGAACCCCAAATTGCTCCATGTGGCAGACGGCCAGTTAAGCGGCCACTGATGTGTGAGGATGCATGAATTAATGACTCAATGAGAAACATATTCACTACTTTGTAAAATGGAATGAAACTCAAAGGTTCTACATAAGTACTGATCATCAAGCGCAGTTCTATTTTTCCACCTCACAGCCACCGTAATCTTCCACATATCACAAAGATGTTTCTGATTCTGACATTTCTGACATTTCACATTTAAATGCAGACTTGATAGAACCGTTTTCCCCCCGCAGTAAGACCTTCATCATTTACAGTTTATGGCTTTATTGCATTGCTTTCGATGGCAAGAGCTTCTCTCATCTAAGTGAAGTTTAGGGTGGGTTGCAGTCAGGATAGTTTGCCAGATTATGCACCATGCAAAGGTTGTTCAGACGTGGTGTTATCATGTATCCTGGCTGAAAGTAGACAACTATTAACTTTGTGTGCTCACACCTCTCATTAATTCAAATAATCTGCTAGACTCGGTAAGTTTGCAGACTTGATTGAGGCAGACCCATTGCAACATTTTCCAGGCCGAGTTTATATTCACCCTGCTAATAATAGAACATCATCTTGCCAGTAGTTTAGATCACTAAATTACACTATATTATATATCTGAAATGCCTTTTCAGATTTAGACATCTACAAAGTACATCTAACAAAAAAAAACATTTTGAAAAAGTGAACATAACAATCTCTTTTGACTCACATGGCCGCATAGGAGAGCTGTTCCTTAGTGAGGTTGAGAGGATGATTAGAGACAGAGATTCCATACTGGCATGGATCTCGTCCCACTGGCAGATTTCCTCTCAATATGCCATTGTTTGCCACACTGAGGAAGGACACCATGCCATGCCACGCCTGGTTGTAGAACCACACCTGTCATGGAAGAGACAAGCACTGGGCTTGAGAACAGCATGTAAAGAAGGAAGTTCCTTTAATGCAATGTCTTTTAGCGAATAGCAACCTTATCAGAAATATATGCACACTTAGATTATTATGTAGTATTATTCAGCGAGCAATACATTTACTGAGTTTATATCACTCAGTTATCAGAAGTTAACGCGTTAGCTTTTTATTTGTGGGACAAGAAGGCAGAAAAGTATAAAACTAAAGCATCAGAGCTTCTAAATGTGTTTTAGCCACTGAGTTGCTACTATTAGCCTTTAGAAAGTAGGTCAGATTGTGTTACTACAACCCCCTATCTTTTCTCAGCAAAATAATAAAAACAATGCAATGATGCATGAATCGAACATCTGGAAGACAATTAATGCCTTCCAAAAAAATAAAAGTCAAAATTTGTGAAATTGGTAAAATATTGTATGCACAAGTGTAGAAATTATGATCAGTATCTACACTGACCAACTTCACTGTATTTTGAATAAAAAATAAAATTTAAAATTTGAAGCCAGCAACACACTTAAAGTTGGGATTAATGCAAAGTTTATTAAAAAAAGTTAGACTACTGTGAAATGATCTGCAATTGACACTTTAAATATGGTCAGGTGAAGGGGAATTCTCCAAGAATTCTTCCAAGAAAAGATTAGTTGTGACACTAATCTTTGAGCCAAATATCTGCCATAGAATCTTCAAAGTGTTTTTTTCTATGAAATTGGATTTTTTATATTAGTATCTATTTACATGTTATTGGAAAACAATTCAGGAAGTCTGCTTAAATGCCAAGGATTGAAACCACCATTGGAAACATAATGTTTAAGACCTCAGGTACAACTGAGTGAGAAACAACTACAATCAATATTGGGCTCAAGTGTACCTTGTAAAACCACTGTCACTCAACTATTGCATGAAAAAATGTATAAGGCGAGGGAGAAGCAATTTATCAGCACTCCACAAAAACAAAGTTTTTTGGGCTTAAATTCTGTCAGATAGACATATCAGAATGACTATGTGGTCAGCAGAAGCTTTTGAGGGTAAAAAGAAAAAAAAAATCATCTGGTTCCATGTGCCAAAGATGAAAAAGCCCATTCAGGCTGTTCAGGGGCTAGAGTTTAAAATGGTATCAGGGTGCATCTTTGTGTATGGCACGGAAGATTTGCATTTGTTTGAAATAGAGCATACACACATGCTAAACAACTGGCGTGTGCACGGGATGTGCATGAGTAAACTCGACCCACACTTTCTACACTGAGAGAGAACAACCCAGTAGCAAGCAGAGAAACATCCTGGTGAGAGTCCACTGAGCCCGTCAGTCCACTCTGTGCACACATGAGGCCAGATGACCTCACATCGGTGACCAAAATGCTCTCAGTTCTACCCCTGCACACTCGGCTAAACTCACCTGCTGGACTTTTGAGATTTTGGAGGCAGAGACTTTGGCAGTTTGGAATGTTAGTAAATCAGAGCCAAAATCTTATCCAGGAAACTCCATGGCTCTTTTTGGCAGGACACTGTCAGATGTTATTGTGCACAACTTAACAGTGTGGTTTCATAAACAGTGTGTGCATGCTTGACTGGCTTCACACCTGATCTGTCTCCAACTGAAACTACTGTTGAGCACCTGACATGTTGCATTCAGTGCTTGTGTTGCTGGCATAAATTTTGATACATTCATACAATGAAAATTGTAAATGAAAATATTAAGAATTCTCACTGCATCTGGAAATGCTCAATAAAACTTCTAATGGATAAATCACACATTTTTTTGTTGCATTTAACTTCACTTTTCATGGAAGTGGAGTTTTGCTCCACATCCACACACAGCATTTACTGTTGTACAAGTCCACTTGATGAAGAGAATTCTCTGTGATGAGAGGGGTCAAACTTTTAAACACTGCAGAGAAACTCTAACTATTAAATAACAGTAAGTAGCATAGCTGACAAACTTTGCTTTTCATAAACTACATATAAAGGCTCGCTGTGTTTCCAAATCCTAATGTGACATAGCATGCGAGCTGTGGAGTAAAAAACATCTTTAACACATTCTTTTTTATGCAAGTGATTTTTCTGACTCAGTTGTTGCTGGGGTGCAGAAGAAAAAGAATGGATGAAAGAAAACTGGTGTAAAAGAGAACTCCCTGCTGATGGTGCAGCGATAATTAAGAGTGGATGGTGTCTGAGTACCAGCAAAACGTTACACTGCATCGCAAAGGAGCTTGTAGCATAAAGTGCACACGTGCACAGCACGTGCATGTGTGCATTTGCGACTCTTCTTGCTTTGTTTCAAACAGATCATGTTTGGTTTTGGTTGCATAACGTTCAGAAAATAGGATTTTGGGATCATAGTTGAGCATAAATCTTTCTGCTAAATACATTAGTTGGCCATGGGATGTTAATGAAATATGTAGGACTCAATTCCTAGTTCTAAAACAACGCTGAGCATGAAAGTGTTTTAGGGAAGGGAAAAAAAAACAGTTTTTAGAATAACCAGTGTTACTACTGATGTGATATTTGCATGTGCCATGAAAGAAATAATTCACCCTCAGAACTGGCGCTTTTGTTGAGCCGAACCAATGTGCGTAATGGATTTGAGTCCTTTGTTGATAATTAAGTGCAATTCTTAACTTTTAAATGTGTCGATTGCTTTATATATTATGCTGGGCCTGACAAAAGAGGTAGGTGCAAAAGAAAGAACCCCCCCTCTCCTCTACGCTCAGCAATGTTTACCTTGCTTCTGTCAGCTGAGAACTCCAAGAAAAAAAATTAAGTGAGAAGGTACAACATCACAATTCACGACTGGGTACTGGCACAAGTAAAAAGGGTAGAAAGGATTTACATTTGCATTTCACTGCCTCTAGGCCCGATTTCTGTTAAACACCAAAGTTCCACCCAAAATCCCAACTATGTCAGACCAATTTCATCTCCCCTGTCAACCCACTCTCTTCCCATTTGATTAGAGTACCCGACAATTAAAGCAATACCTTGACATTGTCCCTTGTTCCAAGATTCTTCAGTAGAGTCTCGGCCCTCTGGAAAGTCTGATCAGTCACATTATCCTAATAAAGATGGGGGGAGAAAAAAATACCCTTAGTTGGAGACTTAATTGGATACACATGGAAAACCACCACTGCTCTTTGAAATGCAAAACATGAAGCAGAGGGAGACAAGAATTAAGACTTCCGGAGAGCATTTGGGAGAGCCGAGCCCCTTATTTTCCACAGACTTCAGAAAAAGAGAATAAGAAGTACCCTGTGTTTCTTTGGGTGTTTTTCTTTTTTTTCTCTTTACTTTTCTGTTCTATTAAAAAGTAGGAAATAATTAAAATCATGAGAACCATGAAACACAGACTCAGAGTTAACAGTAATTGCCCAACGTGTCCATCAGTTCTAACTAAACCTGGAAAGAAATTACCGAGTACTCATGTAAGAATACAAATGAAACTAGCGGCAAAGAAAACACTGTCAGTGAGTGTCTCTTACATTCTGTAGAGAGCTGAGGAAATGGAAATGGTTGAAAAGGTGGAGGAACGGACAAGTTGCATTAAAAGCTGCTTTGCTCCACTCATGCATCATGTGAAATGAGCCCTGGGATGAGGGTTTGAGATGACAGGCATGAAATTTCCAAAGTGTCATGTTGATACCGTGCTGTTCAGCCTAGCCGTAAGAGTGCTGAGCACATTACATCTGTGATATAAATGCAAATGGACCTCCTGTTGGACGCCACCTTCATCAGAAAGCACAGGAGAGCAGAAAAGGAGGGAGAAAGTGGATGTGGCGTGGAGTGAAGAGAGGTCTGTGGAGGTAAAGTGCGGGCGACATTTGTGTGAGAGGTGTGAGGTGGAAAATATAAGAAGAGAGAAATCGAAAAAGACATCGAAAGAATGCAGGCGTGTGCTCAGATGCAGGTCCCTCTCTGCGCTGCAAAAGGGGGAAAAATGGAGAGAAATGCACGAGGAAAAGAGATAAATAGATAAAGAGATAAATAATTCCAATGTTTTTAATCCCACAAATTTTTAGTACACCAAACATGTGATTAATTATCAGAAATATCATATCTGTTTCCTTCCATGACTTAAAAAGTTTACACATTATTTAATCCATACATCACTGCTGGTTTATATTTTTTCAGACCAAAACTGTCAAAAAGGATTGGAAGAGAACATCCAAATCTGCCACAAGTATTAAATAACAACCTCTCTATTTCAAGTCTCTTCAGATTTAGCGATGAGAACAAAACTTCCAACCTTGACTTTGATCCATCCCGCAGTTAAAAAACGAAATAAGCAAACACATTTATCGTATTTTGTGTTTTCACTTGACTTCAATTGTAAATCATGCCAAGCTGGGAAGAAGAAGCTCCAAAACGCAGCCTTTCTCAGGATTAGTTGTGGTGAAACAAGATGAGAAGTGGGCCGGCAGCTGCATGCGTCTAATCCTTGACAAACTCCTTCCTGCTCAAGAACAATGACAAGGCTGGTTTGCCCCCCAGACCCCATCGGTGCCGTGGCCTGCAGCACGGTGATGAAGCCACTCAAGTGTTTGGTGACTTTTTTTGGACAGTATTCAACAGTCGCCTGCACAGTTCACTGGTTAAACGGTCTATGTGACAGTGCGTTAATGTGTGTCGGTGTGTGTTTGAGAACTTGCCAGGAAGGAGTTATAGTTGAATAAACTGAAGAGTTTTTTGCTCTGGGATGATTTCAGAGTGAAACCTCATCTGAGTGGGTTACAGAAGTACTTCAGGAAAATGTCTTGCATTGAGATAATCTGCAGCTGTCTGCTTGTTGAGATTGTTTTTAGCTTAATTATTTTCATCGTTCTAATTGCGTCTGAACATACTGTAACTATGTTTTTCTTCTCTACTAGAAACAAGAAATGGGATTAAACTAAAAACTACCTTCAATCTGGCAGAGGTGAATCAGTCAGGTTAAAAAAAACAAAAACAAAAAAAAAAAACACATGCTGCTTCCAGTCACCACCTCACATCCCAGTCCCTGCCGGGCAGCAGCAAAGAGCCAGACATTTCCCAAGGACGGGGTAATGCCTCAATAACAAGGACGGCAGAGCTGGGACGGCTAATGCCCGGCCATTAGGGTTACATCATTGCTGCTGCTCAAATTAAACTCACATTAGCATTGAGATCCGGGAGACACAGAGGGGCACATGAGTTCGGATGAGACTGGAGGCGCCTCGGGGCAAAGTATTGTGCTGATCTCACAGCAGGTTGAATTTGCACAAAAAAATTAGAAATGTTAATGACTGAGTTTGCATCAGAGAGACAGTGAGGAAGTTAGCATATTCAAGGAGAGGATGAGTTGACATGAAGTTAAAAAAACAATGTGCTTAAGCCTTAAGGACACATCGTGAACGAAACTGGATGAAATTCAATGTTCGATGTTAAATAAGGAAAATAAGTCAGATAAATGAGGGGAGCAAAAATGTTACATTGAATGAGCGTTGAAGACTCAGAATTATTCATCTATTCAAAGCAATGCACAAAAACAATCACAGCCTGTTGCCATGGACATAAACTACAGATTTAAAGAATCCAAACTTCTTCCATCCATTCAATTAATTCTTTTGTCTCACTTGTTCCCGAATTCATTGGTTTCAAACAGTCCAACCAAGCACTTGTTTCTAAGAAATAAAGCTAGCTGAACAAAGCATGCAATGCTCCAATTAGGAGTGACACACTCAAATGACTTCTGGCAAGCTGCAGCCTTGAGTGGAGAGCAGCAGAAAATCTCTTTCCTCTCAGAGCTGGCATTATCATTTAGGAAAGGATCCACTAAATGTCAGGTACATTTGTATTATGATACAAGGTGACAATGTAAACGAAACAATGCTAATGATGATCACAAATGTTATAGTAAAAAGGAAACAAAAAAACGGAATTATACAAAGCTAATAGTTGTTGGATACACCTGAAAACATCAAGGGGAACAGACACAATATCAACATCTTTGTAGATGCTTTAAACTAATTCTAAGAGAAGCTGGTGTCATGTGACGGAATACAAAAACTGGCTAACTAGCAGTGAACGCACCACAGCCCAATGAGGTGAGAGTACCATTATAATCAACCAAGTGCCGACATCTGTTCCTATCATATGCAACTCATTACACATTCTTTCTGTTTCTTTCCATCATGTACACAACATTGGGCTGAAATGTGCTTCTTAAATATGCTGCTCAGCCTAAATGATAGCACAAGTTGAAAAAGTGATGTTCAGAATGATCATCACAGGGTTAGGGGTTAACCCTAACCCTAACCCTTACCCTATTAAAGAAAATATATATTTTCTACCAAAACAAAAAAAACATTTAGCTTCATAGCTTCTATCTCTGAAATCATGTACTTTAGTAAGTTTCTCAAATGTGCTATGTATGGTATGGCAGTTTACAAAGATGCTCAACTTCCTCTATTGTTTTCTCCAAGGGACTTAACAATGCTCCTTAAAAGAGGAAGAAAGGGAAAGAGCGGATTCAGAGGTCACTCCATGCCTTTAAAATTATCCGCTTTAATAGAGTTGTTTAAATTAAATGCAGAAAAAGACATTGCTAGAGTCTGTTATCATGACCAAGGCATGCCACATTTTCTCACATACTGTATCTGTAAGCCGGTGAAAAAGTGGCTGTAATGTATACTTCTGCTTTGAGCTTTAAGTTTTACACCAGTCTGTCATATTGTTTTAAAATCTTCCATTAGATTGTAATTGTTAAGTACAAAAAAGGTCATACGTTTTTATTTCCAAAGCATACAGTAACGATTGTTTGCAGCAATCCACCCAATAAGTTGGACATTTAACTAGAAACAATTGCAGCTGTGTAACCACAACCTCGTGGCCATTACGTGTAATATGGAGTGAAGGTTTCTAATGAAAGACGATAAATGTATTTGCTGCTCCCCTGAAGCATCTGATTCTGGTGGATCAAGGTCATGACAGGACAGATATTGCTTAAATGCTACACAGATTTACAACACAATAGAACAGGAGATCTATACTAATGACACAGCTGGCATCCTAAATCAGCTGCATATCAAAAAGTGGAAAATGAATGCAATCTCATTTTCTGTCACTGTTTTGGCGCATGCGCATGACATCCCTGTGAAAACAACAACTTTACATCCAGTTGGAATTCACAGCTATTAGTGGACTATTTGTTGCTCAAAGGCTGATAGATTATTTTCAGCTTTTCCCACACCTAATAGGTGTTCAGCTGTCCTTCCTCTCTCCTTCACACTAACATCTCATTGACCCCTCCTTTCTTAATGCGCACACATTGGATCAATACACAATTATACGTGAGGCATTTCCCGACTCATGTTGCATTATTTTCCCCACCAAAAACAGCACCTACTGGAAAAATGTTGGCAACACTTTTAACAAATCTTCATCATCCTGCGTAGGACAGTTTCTATCTGCTTCAAGCTCACATTGTCAAAGAAGCACACCACATATGTCAGGATTGCTCACCTGCATGCTGGATCGCAGAGCAGCACCACGACTGACAAAGACCTCAAAGTTTGTGAGTCTTAAGAAAATTAAGAATTTATTTCTCGGCCCTACATTAAAGAATGGTAAGAAAGGCACTCAAACTGTTCCATGAATATCATTTTGATAAGAACAGGACATTGGTATGTGCAATTCAAATGTATAATGGTACTGGTCTTCATTGGTAAAACAGTGCAGGCTGACTGCTGAAACATTCTAGGCAACTCTTGGTGATAATGTATTTAAACTTGAACTTGATTGTCCACACCAAGTTGTGCCAAGTTTGATTATGTCAGTGTCAGTACTGTTACAAACCTCAGAAGAATTGAAAAGGTCTTTTATATCCTTGAATGCAGCTTCGATTGTTGCCTCCGTCATACGGACCTGTGAGTTAACTGCTCCAACAGAGATCCCTCCGTACCTGCAGCAGTGGAAAGACAAATCGGAACGAGGGTCAGAAATATGCCAAGGACAGACACTGACGAAGCAAACCCTTTCAAATGAAAATGTCAAATAAAAAGGTAAATGCTCAAATTTCAGCCTGGTTGTTCTACAGATCTCTAGTAAATCTGTTTTAACACATTTACCAAAGTCTGCACAGTCTGATAACTTTAATCAGTGCATAAAGCTTTCATTGCTAAATTAGGATTTTTTAGACCATTATTATACTGCATCTCCATCACTGGAAAAATAAGAAGGCTATAAATTGTATGATTGTGTAACAAAGTTCTACCATTACTGGCATAATTATATCACCATCTTTCTAGACTCATTATTGCCTACTGGACCCTAATAACCAAATGCAGTACAATAAAGCAGACAACTTGTGCTATTGTTACAAATCTCATTTCAGCATAATTGTTGCAAATGACTCAATTTCTAATATTGTTTGGCATTTATTCCTTCATCCGATAGCAGCTCCAGAAAATAAGACACATAATGAAAGGAGATAGATGGTTATGAAAGAAATGGGTTCAGCGCTAACTATTGGGTTGCCAAAAAAAAGTTACCTTGTTTGACATCTTCAGCAATTTGACAAGATCTGGTCGTTCACAAACGTTGGTCATTTCTCAAATGAAATATCGTGCTGAATATACTAACATGATTCCTTGAAGTTCATCTGAACTCATCTCTTCTCCAATAAAAGCAAGTCTGTCATTTAGAGCTGAAGGGCTTCATGCAGGTTTAATCTAAAAAGTCTATGTTTTTTAGATGATAATGGGACCATTAAACATAAAGGGGTCTTCAGAGGTCACTTCGGTTAATCTAATATGGTCAGCTGGGTACAAGAACATAAACTGAAAGACAACTGGGAAATGCCGTGGCTATACCTGTACAAGATGCATCCAAATCACAGCTTGAAAACTGTTAGAGATCAGAATTGGACACAGTCTGAGGTCTTTTTGGAAGAAGTTTTGAATTTTGGACTAATAAATGTTTTTATTTAGAAGTTATGAAAATCCAAACACCACGTAACCAACACCAAATAATTCCAAACCTGGATATAACCAAACATTTAAAAAAGGACCACAGTGATAATCCTCAGTTTCAGAAGGGTCAAAGTACAGTTGTGAGGGTATTTAAAACGTAATATATAATTCTTACCCTCACGCCCATAAACACATGTTGAAACTACATGGAAAAGAAAAATGTTTACTTGAGAATCAAAAGTAAAAAATCATCAAACAGATGATGTTAAAATGATTAATTTCCCACTGACAGTTTTCTTGTAATGTTTTCATTCAATGAAATGACAAGTTAGGGAAGTGTATCAAAGAGTGGCCCAGCAGGATTTGTCAAAACATGACAACTGCATAATCTGAAGAGATAGTAATGACAGCACAACATGCAGGACATTGTTTCTTCAATCATGCTATTCTCAGGTGATCTTCTAAAAATGGAAACACCAACGTCTCAGCGTAACCTTGGGAAATAATTTGGCTCTGTATACAAAAATAAATAAAACCACAAGAAAACAGCTGACACTCGCACCTGAGCAAAGCCCAAGCCTCCTCTACTCCCACACACACACAGGTAAATGACACAATTCTGATCAAAATCAATACAAGTTTTTTTCAAACAGCTCCTTTTAACGTTACCTTTTTTTACCCGAATGCTCAAATGTCTTGACCAAGAAGTCCGTCATGTTGCGTCCAGTCAAATCCAGCAGAGTATCCGTTGTGTTCTGGATCCTCTGTTGAACAGATAACACTAATCAAGTCTTTGCATTTCTAATGGTTAAAGAAATTTGTAATCTTCATTTCAGCAATCTCAAGATATATTTTCTTCTCCTTTATCCACTGAAATCAACTGCTTTCTGCAGTAAAAATGAACCGATTTCTGACTGGCAAACTCCTAACAGCTGAGTGAAGCTGTTGAGTCTGATGGTAATATTCTGTAGGTTTATCTGCAACACCTTTTTGCTTTATACTCAATTAAATGTCATTGTAGCGTTGGAAAAGATTTAAATGCAAGACACAGATTGGAAAAGAATTCATACATTTTCAGGAATCCAAGATGAACCTGAAAGCAGTTTGAACACAGAACACATACTAAAGTGGTGCAGTGTATTTAATTTGACTCATAGAACATAATCACAACATATCAAGCATTTTGGGACTCTAGTGCAGAAAAATAGATCATGGACACTTACCCACCCATGAAAACTTGTTGACCTAATGCAAAACCAACAATACCTAAGAGCAAGAATATTTTGCAGGTTGTATCTGTTCACACCACTGTGAAACATATTCTCTCACCCCTTATCATAATAGTCAATTAAGCTTGACTATGGGAAGCCTTGCTGAAATCTAGACCCCTGCCAAAACTCGTAGAGCTGTGTCTAATGTCAAAGGACCCTAATTAGATGCCCCTCTGCGGATGAATAGGCACATTCAAACATCCAATTAAGAGAGGGTGCGACACACTGCTATGAATACGCTCCACCTTGTGCAGCACGATACTCAGCGCACACACACACATTACAACCCCAAGTTGCTTTTGCCTTGCTTATTTAGAGACGTAACACTAATTACTAAGCAGAGTTATCCTTTATAAAGTGCAATTTAGACCCCCGACTCCAGTGCAATTTACCAACATACCCCCCAGTTACAAAGGGCTTGATTTGTGAGTGCTGCGTACAAAATGAATGTTGTTTAACCAGTTACTCACATGCCAATTAGCGATGAACATATGTCCAATATTTTTTGCTTGTCAAAAATGTAAGGCCGTTTAAAACATATGAAACAAGAGGCTGTTTTAAGTTTTAAAAAATGTGTAATTGCAGGCCATGAGTATAGAAGTAGGCTATCTGTAAAATGATGTGAAGGTTGAGGCGAACCTAGAGGAAATTACAAGTGAATTGCATAACTAAAATGAAATTTTATAGAGGGGAAAAACAAGTTTTAATTTGGGGAAGAGAAAAGGAAAAACTGAAATCAGAAGGCACAGAAGAAAGTGGAGGAGAAAGCAGAAGAGGAAGAGGCCCCATCTGGCTTAGGAATCAGAGATAAGGAGGAGGAATGGCACAGCAACCTTGGCTTATCTCTAAACAAACATGCTTCTCTTTCTAAAATCCACAGGAACAGAGACACAAACAAAACCAAAAAATAGGAGCCTTACACTCCACCAAGTGTACAATGACTTTATGTCCAGGGCCCACAGTCAGTGTGGGTCTAATTATTTTGGCCTGGGTCCACATTCCCATCAAAAAGACTGAAATGGGAACATAATGTGGCTGTGTAATACCTGGGCCTGCATCTCTTGTTCATTACCTGGAAACAGCATTGACGTGCTTGGCATTCTATACGAGACATCAGTTCTCCAGCTTGATAGCTGGGGAAGCAAGCAGGGGTGAGGGAAATGTAAACTAAGAAGTAATCAAATCTGTTGAATGAGCTGGCATACTCGAGCACTGCAGAGATAAGTGAGTGTGCTGTGCTCATATTAATCTTGGCTCTGCTGATTTTGTGCTGTACCTTTAAGGTAAAATTCAAACTAGATTGTATGCTCACCTGTTTTTGCAGCAGATGAATGGGATAATAATATTGACATGTATGTTTGATGTCATGTTAAGAACCTTGAATCCATTACAGCAGGATGTGATGGTAGATAAAGTGGCAGGTGGCCTATTACATGGGACTGATATGAACATGAGTCCCGAGTTCAGTACATTGGACCGTGTTGTAAAGTTATGCCTAAAATTGATCGCGTTCCTACAAACATGAAACAGAGCCAAGCAGTACCATTATATAATAATAGCCGGGGTGGTGTGTGGAGCACACACTGGGCTGCAATCATGCAGCTGCGAACCAGAACAAAAGTTCCCTCATGGGAGACTGAGTGGCAAAAATTCACCTGGGGCCTCATTTATCAACCGTGCGTAGAAAAGGTGCCAAATCTGTGCGTAGGACTAAAATTTAGAATGTGCCTAAGTACAAAAAAATCCGGATTTATCAAACGTGTGTGCGCACAGCTGTAAGTACTTTCTGATGATAAATCCCACATGTTCTAAATAGCCATGCTCGTGCCTGACCAGAAACGCCCTCATTTAACCATATATAGAGGACACTTCCCCTTAGAAGTCACGCGGA
>JAVQJG010038427.1:0-53081 GCA_036024015.1 Craterocephalus amniculus | reverse complement strand
GGTTTTGGAAGTGTTTGGAAGTTTTGGAAGTGTCCGAGTACTTCCTCATGTGGCAGAGCTCAGACTTGTACTGGAAGTCCGATGTGTAGATTGTGAACAGGACAAGGGAGAGCACAGTTCCCTGTGGTGCTCAGGTGCTGCTGACCACAGTGTGAGATGTCCAGCCACCCAGCCTGACTTACTGTGGTCTCTCTGGGAGGTAGTCCGCAATCCAGGAGACCAGATGTGAGTACACTCCCATGTTGTGCATCTTATCTCTCAGAAGAGTGGGCTAGATGGTTTTGAAGGCGCTGGAGAAGTCGAAAAACATGTCCCTAACTCTTAGAATGTATAGAGTTGAAAACTGATTTATTTGTCTTTCTGTGTGTCTGTAAATGCTCACAGTGAGAAGGCCGCGGGTTCAAGTCCCAAGTTGGTCTGATTCTGGCTGAGGAGGGGCTTGCATGTTCTCCCCGTGTATGCGTGGGTTCTCACCGGGTACTCCGGCTTCCTCCCACTGTCCAAAGACATGCATGTGAGGTTAATTGGGCACTCTAAATTCTCCCTAGCAGTGAGTGTTGTGAATGATTGTCTGTCTCTCCGTGTCGGCCCTGCGACAGACTGTACCCCGCCTTTCGCCCCTTGACAGCTGGGATAGGCTCCAGCACACCCGCGACCCACTTGGATTAAGCGGTTCAGAAAATGGATGGATGGATAGTACTGGAAAAATCACAACCCCTCTGGAAATATCAACAGCTTGTAGTTACTTGAGAAAAACAAGCAAACAAACACAAATCTCACAAGTATAAAAGATAAAATTGATGCAGATGGCTGAGTCCTGGTGGGTGAACTTCAGCTCCTGTTAGCTCCACATTGTTCAGCTGTTCTGTGTCATCACCCTCTGAATTCAGGCCTACCTCACACAAAGCAGGTGTCCCTTTTGGCTTAGTAATGATCTGATTGTTTTGGACCACACTGCCAGTCGTTCTTTCTGGTCCTCCCTTTTATTCCTCTGAACAGATGTTGACGTCACAGCTCCCCTTGACTCAGCAGTCCCACGTTGCAATCATAACTCAGCGGCTGCTTCGCCGCAACTTTTTCTCAGAATTGCTTCAAATGGTATTTCCATCCATCCTGCTACGTCTGAGGCTGTGGAAGACTCTGTATGCTACATTGCCAATAGGAGGTTGTTAAAGGTTTTACAGTAGATGGACACACAAAACGTTCCAGGAAAATAAATAGAAATTGGAAAACCTACAATTAGGAGACAAACTCCTACCTTACAGAGAACTTGTGATCACACCGAGGAGCCCTCCCAAGTTGGCCGGCCACTGTGAAGTGTAAACAGTAAACAGGATGGAGCATCCTGTGTTTGTGTGTGTCGCAGACTCATGGGGGTGGGGGTGGGGGGCTGCTAAAGAGAGAATGAGCCCATGCAGAGTCTGCTACCCCAGCTGTCACTGCTATGACATCAGACTGAAGAGACCACAGAACGCAGGCTAGACCCTACGCCTCAGCGTGTGTGTGTGTTGTCACCCCACATCCCCCAGGCATTCTCCAACAGCCCCCTGGCTTCCTTCCTCCCCTTTGTCAAGCCTGCAGGCGAGACTTCGTCAAGCTGAGCACACAAACGAATGCATATGAATGTGTGCCGTCATCTTTATTAGGCTGCTTTGCCAACACTCATTGCATTTAACACAAGGCTTTACTGAAGGCGATTTCACTTTCTTACTCTTACCCCCCACCCCTTACTCTCGCTTGCCAGACGAGGAGGATTATAGTGACCTTTAGTCTGGGGTAAATTTGAATACACAACCTGTTACATGCTAAAAAGAAACAATGAAGACATATATAACGTAGCAGAGGGGGGAAGGCTGACTTTTAAATGACTCATTGGGCCCTGCAGGAATTTGTTGAGAAACGATGTTATTGGATATGTAGCTTTAAAGACAAGGGTAATTCCAAGTGGTTTAACAGTTCAAAGCACCTTTGTTTTTAGTCTTGCTAAAATGTCTACTTCTCTGCTGTGTTCAGTTTTTTTCTCTGTAGCTGCTCTTAATGCATGAGGTCAATGCAAATGCAGGCAGCATTGACTGATCAGAGCAACGCCACAGTCAGACCAAACCCATGTTCGTGTGTGTGTGTGTGACGCTCTGCTTCTAAAAAACATTCTCACATTTCTTATTTCCATAATACCAAACCTATCAGAACATGTTGTTTCTTTTGTTTCTGAGCGCTCTCCTGCACAAAACTCCAACAAAAGACGGCCGACCTGAGATCCAGAGAGGTAGTGTTTCCAGAGATGGCATGTGAAGCTTTTAAAAGGAAATGACTGAGGCCACGGAGAGGGGGTGGGGGGGGGCTTTTAAACAAAGAGTAGACGAGGGAGTGGAGGGTAAAGAAGATTCCACAACCTCTATTCACTGGTTTTGTGGAAGATAAAAGGGTGCCGGCTTTATGTTGTCATTACAGCAAAGATTTTGTAGATACCTCACATTAAGGTATTTTCTTCTTTTGTTTGTTTTTATATTTAGTCTGTGAAACTCTTGCAAGTGTATAGTTCAGTTATGAGTCTGCACTGTCACCGGTGAAATAAATCCTATTGCTGTTGTTGCTAAGCAGCGTTATCTTTTGATTTGTCTGCATAGTTTGTTTTCCATGATGTAAAACAAAGCTCATGCATTGTGTGATTTCTGTTATCAGAAGAAATATTACAGAGTTTGAAACCTCCCACCTGGTTGACTCATTGAATTTCTCATATCAGGTAAATTATCACAAACAAAATGCTGCAACTTTTTTCATGTTTTTCAAGAGAAAGATCACCATTTCCAAATGAGTCACATCCAGCTTATCAGTCAGTTTCCTAAAAGAAAACCAATAAATGTTTCAATAAAATGATCTTTCCAATATATATTTTAACCAATATTTACTTTGATATGTGACAATTCACGTCACAATTCTTGTACTTAAACTTTCATGTTAGAAGTTTGAGTGATCAAACCCAGTGGGCATCTGATGTCAATTCGACATCAGTATGACATCAAACACTGATATCAAATTGTCATCAAAATTTCAAAAACGTGAATCAACATGACATCAATTGTTTCCAGACATCAAATCAACGTCAATTTGATGTCAAATTTTGTGCAGCATCGTTGTTTTTTATGTCAAATATATTGATTAACAATGTATGATTTTTTAACAACTAAGCTTCTAGGATATTTATTATGGTAGTCAAAATCTTGACCAATCTTCAGTATCAGATTGATGTCATGGTGCCCTCTGGGAAGTCATCAGTGAAATACCGATGTCTTTTTAAATTAAATATGTTGCACCATCAGTCATTAGTTATTTTGAGGTTTGGTTAAATTGAGGTTTCAAAATAAAGTGTCCCAGCTATATAAAGCATAAATTTCCACTTTATATTAAGTAAAGTAAGTCATAATCAGAACTTAAAAAAATATTCTAGTGTGATGAATAAACAATTTAAGTATCCAACACCACTTCTTTCACTGCTGGTTAGGTGATAATCATACAAAACATGTGAATCCATCATGTCTTAACGAGGGTTTTAAGGCTCCTCACTGTGAGAGATGTGGGAAACAGTAGGTCCATTTTATGTTAGCAATACACAAAACCTCCCCGGTGCTTTACAATAGTGTTCCACCTCTCTGTTTGTTGATACCACAAGTAGTGGGGGTATGCTGGGGGTGGCAGCCAGGTTTGAATGACATGGTGTTGCTGCATCGGCCGTTGTTCGCTGACCCACAAAATGCAGACCCAGCCCCCAGCGTGAAGCACTTTTGTGCTGTCATCACCCTCAGAAGCCCGGGACCTGAGGGGCAGCAAGAAAAGGGAGTGGGGAGGGGGCGTTTTAGGCACCCAGAGGGTTGAGCGATCTGTGAGGCGGCAGTCCACTCTCCAGCAGGACACATGCTCTGTTAGCTGAATGAAAGGAAGCTTGTATTGTAATGAAAGCATTTGCATACTTGTGTGTTAGAGAGGGTGTTAACCTCTGACACCTTTGAGAACTGGCTGACAACAGAAAGCACTTCTCCCAGTCCAAGCATTAACACACTCGAAAATAACACCTAGGTGTACCTCAGTGTGTATCAAACCCGCAGACAAGTGGAGAGAAAGAACTGTGAGAGCGCTTGAGACGGATATTTCCTTCAAGTGTGAGTTTGCACTTCAAACTACTTGTCTTGGGTCATTTGTAAGTGAAGGATACGTGTATGTCAAAGCACGGTGTTAGCTGATTTGTTTTACATAAGTGGATACAAATTGTAAAACTAAAGTTTTCTTTCCTGAAGGGCTGATAAAGTAGACAACAGTGTATGTTTGGGGAAATGGACTAAGGTTATTAGATTGAGAAAAAAAAGTCTTGTGAATGACATAAATTCAAAAATGACAGCAGAAAGAATACGTATGCAGAAAGTCTTATTGATGAATGAAAAACAGTATAAAATTTTATCTAGTTTACTTCCTAACCCTCAAGGGTCTACTCCTATCATGACATTTGGGCTGAACTACAATTAGCTTTGTAAACAACTGAAGTGCCTGTGATATTTAGGGTCAGAGAGTCATATTTCAACGCACACTTAACTTGTTAATCTATTTCTTGTAAAGGCATTTCATTCTGTCTGTTGTATGATTAATGTCCATGTATGGTAACCTTGGACAAGACATTGTTCAACCCTTCAGATGATTTTTTGGGGGCTCTTTGTCAGTGGGATCGGCTGTCTTGGGCCCTCAGCCTGAAGGGTTCTTCTTTCCAAGTGCACACCGCTTCACAAAAAAGACTTGACTCTGACATTCCTTTAGACCAGAGTTGCTAGGTGATGCTATTGTTGGATTTTCTTTGTGACTGAATATTCATACCCAAATTGTGAGGTTCTTTTAAAGAACTGTCTCATTAGTAGTCATATATTGATACCAGACCGCCCCCCCCCCCCACTTGACCCCTCCTGTCGTGGGAAAGACAAGACTTGGACTAGATGTAGAGGATTCAGGCAATTACTTGGACGGTGGTCTAATGATTGTCTAACTTAATCACACTTTTAATGTAATCAAAGAAGAATATACAGTATTTGTACTGTATTATGTACACTCATTTGAAACACTTATGGTCACTCTTGGCTGAAATAAACTTCCAAAATGGGTTTTAAACACAAAGTAAAAGATCAAGTGTACCTAGAGAAAAACTAGAACTACTTATTTCCTTCCATGTTCCAGTTGAATAATTATTCCATCGATAACAGACTATCAAAGTGAACCCAAAAGAAAAGATTCAAAAGGAAAATGTAAGTTTTGATTTAGGAAGTGAAAGCTTTTTCATGTGTTGTGCTTTGCTAATTACTTGTCAAGCTTGGCATATGGTCATGTAACAGGGGAGATCAAATTGTCTTGTTTCCATTTTAATCCATTTAAATCACCCAAAAAAGATGTTAAATCAATGTAAGTATACGATAAATGCTTTTAGAATATTCTTATTCCTTCACTGGATTAATAACATCAGTCATATTTGTATTTAATGTCAGTAGTGCTGTGTTACCACATGAATTTACGAGGTTAATTTTGTTATATTTTGTTATGATAATGGATTTTAATATTAATGGAGACATGATGGTATGCACGTCCAATTAAATTCCTTGAAATCACAATAATCTGTTCCTTTGAATGATAATAATGAAAAAGTCGTCTTTGACCAACCAAATGGTAACAGTTCTAATTTTAAGAAGGTAAAAGTTAAATTTGGAAAACAACTATGATCTGAAGGGACCATTCTTTGTTTTGCTGTATAACAGTAAATATGCTGTGAGGAATAAGGTCTTCTAACTAATTATAACAATCAAGAAAGCACAAACGAAATCTATGGAAATACACACATGACTTGGGATAATGAGTTGTAAAAGTGTGGAAGGCAGTTTCTGTCTTTTCCCTATTCAGTTTAGATTGGCAGTTGCACAGTTATACAGAAAATGTAATTAACATGTATTCATCAAAAACAAGAGACTTTGTTCTCAATGAAACAGGTGTAGGCGCGTCCAAAAATAGCCCCGCCCACTTAGCCCCATTTTTGGAAAACTTCCCAGTTCCACAGTCCGGGCGGACCGATGACGCCACCTGTTTCTCAATGGGCTGTGGGCTCGCGCACAGCCGGTGTACAGAGAGGAATTCAGAGCGCGACAGACGGAGAGGAGCGCACAGACGGATACACGACTTTTTAAAAGTTGTGTGGAATCATGGAGCTACGTGGGGTCAACTTTTTTATGTTTTTATTTGTTAACCGAATATTTGTCAGCCTCCAGTCGAAAGAACGTAAGTAGGCTACTATTTAAAATCAGTGCTCTAAAAGAAGGTTTATAAAAGGAGAATTAGTGTAACTCAACTTTTACCACACCTCATGAATCAGGAAGTTGGAATTTGCTTGGTAGTTTTAAAACTTTACCCTGCTTTTACATTTTTCCCATGAGCAACTTTCCCTCACGTAACAAGACCATGACTTATGATTTTTAAGGTTAATTTTATGAGCAATGATCAAGGTTGATTTTTTAAAAATGTATTTAATTTTTTTAAGTATCGATTAATTCACCTTTTATTAATAAACAGGATGATTTAAAAAAGTGTAATTACTACTAAATAATACATTTTTATTTATTTGTCAGTAGGCAATTTCTTAATTGAGATAATAGCAGTCAGCCTTAGAAAAATGGAACTAGTGGGGATGGCACCTGTTTGATGGTTTTAACAGGTTTTGTTTCACTAAGGGTACAGATTCATGTATTCCTCCCGTCATGGCAATTTAACAGCCCACGCCTTTCTCAGACACATTAGTCCTGCATCCTGGATCTAGAGGACACGCTTAGTGAAATCCTGAATCAGACCGACATGCTTGATTAAAATGTCAAAGCATGGCATGTGCCCCTCATAAAACTGTTGCCCCCAGAGATCAAGGCAGAGAATTTAACAGTGGAGTCAAATCAAGCTGCTTCAACTAATTTAATAGTCTAATAACTAACACATAAAAATCTACTGTGGAGGAAGTGGAATCAGTCTGTTAATTTCGATCAGATAAAATAACTTTTTCATGCCTAAATGTTGATTGTATCACACTTTATTTTTGATGAGACATTTGTTATAACTATGTCATAATTTCTTACTCTTTTGTCCCTACAGAGGTTTTGCTGGATATGAGAGCTTCAGGATCAGAGTTGGGATGGTTGACGTTGCCATATGGGAGTGGGGTGAGTATTTATACCCCAACAGGCATTTTTAAGACTCCATATTCATTACTTGAGACTGTTCTTCTCTTATAGAAGGACTTGAAGTGAGTAAGTCAAACTTTTTCTCTCAGGAATTTAAAACCTGCTTGGTGACAATAACAGAGGCCTGTCTGCTCATTCAGCCCTCTAAAAAAGCTCTCTGGGAGAGATGGAATGAGCGGCAGCTCGGTGAGGTTTGGCAGAGCTCAGCTAGTCTTGTTTTAATGCTACCCTTTCATAAAGAGCTTATGAATACCATTAAAATGTCAAGGTTCAACCTACACTTGAATTTACAATACCAAATTGCATTTTACACTCACACACACATGAGGTAACTTTTTCTTCATGGCTAAACTATAAAACTAAAATTTAAGATGTTTTTTTCCTGTATGATTTCTTTTTTTGATTTAGAAATGCGACCAACAAAACAATGGGTAGGATGGAAAGATTTAAGATCAAATAAACTAAATCAAGAAAATTTGCTCCAGATGTACAGAACCATCCCTATCTTCCCTATCTATAGTTCAGCGGCTTTCCATCTAAAATAAGCAACAGGACATGGCCAGTTCAAGTGTGTGGGCTGTTTTCTGTGACAGTTCCCAAAGATCTAAGGATGTAGGGATTGTCGCTGTATTGTGGAGGATTTCCTCTTGCCTTTCCAAATGATTTTTGGTTGAATTTGTAAAATATATTTAGATTTTTTACCCAGGTTGATTCCTATATGTTGACTTTTTTGGCTTCAACACATTTAACAGTTTAACAGCAACTGAATCAAATCTAGAAATGAGATGTTTGTAGTTGTTCAAAGTTATTTTTTTTAATTCACTGAAGTACAGAGGACTCAAAGATGAGTACATTTTTAGAAGGGAAAGACATTTTGGAAATATTTACTGCCTTTTATTGTAACCATCACATTTAAAAAGTTTAAGCTTTTATTTTTTCTATGAATCACACCTGAACTTTTAGCATATGAGGTGTTAAAGTTGAGTTAGATTGAGCCTTTTAATCTTTTAACGTTTCATTGCTTACCTCCTGTAAAACCATCCGTAAGCAGCCAATTTCCCTGCCATGCCTCTTACATCTCTGTGCTTACAAAGCTTGTTTAACCACCATAAATGTTAGTTGGTATTCTGCCGTCGTATTTGCAGGGTTTATGTCTTACATGCATGTGCCCATCTGTGCGTGTGTGTTAATGGAAAACCACACACGTTGTGAGTGCAACACATGTCCAGGCCAGTAATCTTGAAGCTGCTACTCACTTCAGCTCTTTATTAGGTTTTTTGTGATCACGAAAAAAAAAGATCACATCTGTAAATCGCATCAGTAAAACGATTTCTTGGCAAGATCAAAGTGTCCAAATATCTTTGTCTTGTCCCCATTATCTGTTTATTTATGTTATAAAGCAGTGACAACTTTCGCCTTGTAAACTGATTGGTATGCTCTTTCTTTATCTTCTACTTGTCTGCAGTGGGAGATTGTCCAGACGGTTGTAAATGGCTCACTTTTCTACACCTACAGCGTTTGCAGCATTGACTCTCCTGATCAGGATAACTGGTTACGCACAACATTCATCCAGCGGCGCCCGGGAATCAACCGCGTCTCTGTGGAGCTGGAGTTTGTTGTGCGCGACTGCAACACTTTTGACAACGCTTACATCTCCTGCAAAGAAACCTTCAACCTTTTCATCTCTGAGGCTGACGCCGATGTGGGAACCAACTTCCGTAAAGGGCTGTTTCGCAAAGTGGCCACCATCGCCCCTGATGAGGTCACCCGGGGCCGGGTGCTCAAGGTCAACACGGAGACGAAGACCGTGGAGCAACTGTCCAGAAAAGGCTTCTACCTGGCATTTCAGGACATGGGGGCTTGTGTGGCGCTGCTGTCTGTCAGAGTGTACTACAAGACGTGCCCGTCCACCGTGCAGAGCCTGGCAGTCTTTCCGGAGACGGTGGCAGATGGTCTGAAGCCAGTGGAGGGTGCCTGTGTGGAGAATGCCATCAGTCAGAGCACCCCACAAATCTACTGCACAGCTGAGGGCGAATGGGTGGTTCCCATGGGCCAGTGCCAATGTCTCCCAGGCTATGAAAACACAGGAGATTCCTGCCAAGGTAAGCGCAACCAGAAATCCGACACACACTCAGCTTTGTTTGTCTTCCTTTGAGAGCTGAAACAAAATTTGTCAAGGAGTTAAGAATCACTGCAGAGGAGATTGGATTTGCTTGTAAATCTGGAATAGCTATGTCCGGCCAAGCAACAGTCGCAATGAGAGGTAAAACGATATCAATCTATGAGGAAATGTCAACAGTTTCCCACCAACGCTTCCTCACGCCTTGTTCATTCTTAAAGCCGTTCACCTCTCAGGTGCCTTGGGCGAGACGCTGTTTAGAGCGAGGTTAATGTCCTGAGGGACAATGTACAGCACAAAAAACCTCTGATTGGGGTTCTGATCAGGATTCCGTATTTGAATACAAGCACACCGAGGAAAGCCTCATATCATGTAGAAGGCACTGAAAAAAGTAGCACTGTGGATTTATTCTTGCTGAGGTAAAATATGCGGAAGGTCTGTGGTATGTGGCGCCCTCAAGAAGAACTTTTAAGTTAGTTTTAGAAGAAAATAGAGAAAAAAAGGCACAGCTGTGGAGCTCACACTCCTGTTTGTGTGGAAGTTGGCCTGTCCTTTGGCATTCTGGGGTGTGGTGTGTTGAACTGTCTGGAGGAAACGTGGGAGGAGAGAGGGTACAGAGTGAAAAGGAAGGAGGGAGGAAGGGCTCAGTGTGCTGTGGGGATTTCTGAAAGGAATTCTTTCATCCTCGCGTCACCTACCTCCACCGCTGATTGACTGAAGGAAGGGTGGTGTGAGTGTGCCAGAATGACTACCTGAGTGGTGTGTCTTCTCCTCGCAAGAATGTGTTTTGAGAAGGTTGCCCCGGTAACAGCAACCACAGATTGCAGGGACGCTGTCGACACGCCTGCCGGGGCTTAGACTGAGTCAGGCTGTGGTTTATGACTCCTGATGGTCACAGTTACCTTTACTGGTACAGTTTGGTGTGGTTTCAGTTTCTTCCTGCAGGCAGGCTGAATTTTATGTTGGCTGAACAAAAAAAAGGTCCGGATTGGACTGAGTGACTAAACTCAATCTTCAAATCTGTTCAAACGCTTCAGATAAACAGGTTTTGTAAATATTTTTAATTTCTGTTTTTTTTTAATGGAATAAGGTTTATGGTAATATGACACACACTCTTGTATTTTACTGCAATGCACAGACCAAACAAAGAAGAAATTAGGAGGTCAATAAACAGATGATGGAAAGATTTAGCCTTTTAACGCTCTAGTCGGTGATAAGTGCTTCACTTCAAAGCTCGAATCTTGCACTGCCATTGTAAAAATCACACCCAAGCCGAGGAATGTTTCTATATTCAAGGATCGCGATAATAGTGTCAGACAAGCACCTGAACAGGAAGTTGGCATAATAAGAGAGGAAATATCTAAGACAGGAAAGGACAATTCCAAAGCTTGGACGATAACTTGATTGTTGAAATGTAGGAAACATGTGTTACCACATGAACAAAACACAAAGTCGGCATTTTCCACCCAACTATAACCTAAAAATCACAGGCTTATTCCAGTTTTATTCGAACCAGAGAAAGTGATATCCTCCTGGGCTCATGGTGTGTGCGTGTGGAATCCACTGAAGAGCCCAACTGTTGTGGGAAAAGGAAGCAAAGCCAGATGAGGAGGAATGCTGACTGACACAAATAAGCAGGTTGGCCTTGGTGGGGAGCAAGTCGACAGTTGGTGCATGAGAGAGGTTAGCTTCGTGGCTGCTTAGGTGTGGAGTGTAATTTAGTCAAGAGGATTAGTAGAGCAACAGGACAGCTGTTAGCCAATGACATGCCCAACTCAGCCTCCTTTTTGCTCTTTCATCCGGTTGTTAAGACGTGCAACAAGCGCCTTAATCCACGTTCCCACTCATTAGAACAATGGGTCAGTACAAAGAGAAAAAAAACAGGTTCACTTATTAGATGCACCAGTGCAGAACTTAAGTCCTTTTCACATGTAGAGAGCGTGGGACAATCAGACCTCTACCAACAAGTGAAAATTAGTTTGTTGGATGAGTAAAAGTTTTTTTTAGTTAGTTTGTTTGTCTAATGCAAATCTATGCTTAAAAAAGTCCCTGAGATTATATTTACTTGTTTCCAAAGTTTGCATCCACAATGTTTGTATTCTTGCAGCGTGCACAAGCTGTATAATGACTGATGCAACATATTTATGGCACCACTCCATCCAATCCCAAAGACAATGGATGAATAGGGTCGGAGTTTCTTTGGTACGTGACAGAGGTCCTGCTGTTCCAGCTCAAGATAAAATGGGCCGGCCTCCTTTTCTTAGTCGAAATAACCTCGGCTACACCCCCACTGCCTCCAAGTGACTCCCCAGAGGGAGCTTCTGTTGGTGCTCCAGACCTTTACCCCCTTCCCCCAGCTATTCATCTCAATCGCTCTGTGTGACTCAAGCTCAACCTGCTCCGTCTCCTTCAGTTCAGCAGTACTTGGGGTGCAAAGGTCCTTCTGCTTTGGTGGTGAAGTAACAAGACCATGCCTTCAATCCAGGGTCCATTCGATCTTTTCTCTCAACTTACCAAATAGGGCCAGATGAAAGGCCGCTCCCCAGGGAGACAGTGAAGTGAAAGCAAAAGAGGAGACGTTTCATGAGATTACCATTTTTTTAAACGAATGAGGGCCTTTCCACTCAGAAAAAAATTGCATCTGCTTCCATCAAAAACATCGAGCAAGTCTCCAACTTTTCCTTTCTTTACTTTATTCAGCGCTGCGTGCTGTAATCTGCGACCGGAGTCAGGGTTTAACAGAAGGAAGGAACAAAGGACGAGAGGAAACACCAGCCTCAGAGAGAACTGCAGCTCTCGCGTTCTGATTTTCTGTCCTGTCTGCATGTTCATTAACCTCCCGCGCCCTGGAAGGCTGTTTATCTCTGCACTGAAATGTCCATCACAACTCTGCACTAGCGTCCAAGTTGCCATTTCCTCTGACAAAAACAAAAATATTATCTGGTAGAGAATATGAACTGAGGGTTCACAGGGGGGAAGGCAGATCAGATCACCTGATGGATTTACTGCCGCGCTGCTTTCCGGTCGACGCTGGCAGTGCGACCTGAGATCAGGCCTCCGGGCAGACGGGGCGAGTGAAGGCAGATCGTCAGGGAAATCCCTTCTCATTCTTCTCAATACAAAGAGTCAGTGATTATAGGTTGCTCAAAACAAATGCTTCCTGTTGGGTGGAAGGGGCCGGACTCACAAAGACAGCCTGATTGTTTGCTTTTTGATCAGTCATTCCTTCCTCTGTTTGTCTGCTTCATGTGTTATGTTTAAACTAACACACACCCTCTTTATCTATTACAGAATGCAAGCCAGGCTACTTCAAGCCATCTGTGTTGAGCGAATTATGTCGTGTTTGTCCTGAAAACACCAAGCCGTCGGCGGCCGGTGCCACTGAGTGCCCGTGTGAAGAAGGTTTCTTCCGTGCGCCGTCAGACTCTCCATCCTCAGCTTGTTTCCGTAAGAACCCTACTCATCATTCACTATTCTAGCTAGTTAAAATGAACTTTTAGCTCATTGGAGGCATTTTATTTGACTTTGCTGTGTCACATGCTTCCTCCCTTAGCTCCGCCCAGCGCCCCTCTGGACCTCACTTCCACCACCCTGTCAGCAGATGGCCAGCTGCTGTTGTCCTGGAATCCACCGCTGGTGACCGGAGGCCGCCATGACCTCACATACAGTGTGGCGTGTGAGCTCTGCAATGACGCTTCTTGCGTCCCCTGCGGTGAAAAGATCCACTTTGAGACGGGTCCTACGGATCTGCACGACACCACAGTGGTTGTTAGTGACCTGGATTCTCACCTGAACTACACGTTCACCGTGGAGGCTCATTCTGGAGTATCCCAGTTCAGCACTAAGAGGAACTCCGCTACCATCACCACTGCTCTGGATTATACTGGTGAGATTTTCCTTTTTTTGGTTTGATTTTGGCCTTATGTGTTTGTGGTGAGACTTTTTTTAGCTGTTAAAGTGGACCAGATGTCTTCAATACTTGAGAAAGAAATTTAGGTTTAGAGAGTTTATCTTCTTCCCACTCCTTTTCATTTGTGGTGTCCTGCAACAAAATCATATTGTACAATATTAAATGATTGTATGTAACCATGAAATTAAGAAAGAAAGAAAGAAAGCCTGACCCACCAAATCCCTTTCATTTTCAAATGTCCTTTTCCAAAGACTCTGATTAGTCACTAACCATTATTTTCCTTTCTCTCTCTTGCCGACTGTTAGATCCCCCCAAGGTGACGTCAATCCAGCTGGTGGGTCGTCATCCAACCAGTCTGTCTCTGTCCTGGACTCTGTCTCGCAGACCTCCAGCCCACATTAATCACCGCTACGAGCTTATGTACCGCAGAAAAGTAAGACTAAGAGCTTTGTGATCTGACACGTTTTGCTCTTTCACCAAGTTAAAGATGGAAATGTTGAGTTTGATAAAAAATGAATGTTGGATTTAAATGTTCTTTTTCCAGGATGTTGAAGGCGAGCAGGATGTGACCACCTACACGGTCCTAATTTTGGATAAAAGCTCAGTCCAGATCAATGATCTCACTCCAGATACTACTTATATGTTTAGGGTTCAGGCACTGAGTCCTGAAGGCACCCCTGGTAGCTACAGCGTGGAGCATGAGTTTCGTACCTCACCATTAGGTAACAGCAATCTAGACAAGCTGAAATAGTTGTTTCTCGGTTCAAATGTGTAGCTCAAAATGATAAACGTTTGTCTCTCTGTACTTCGCACAGCTGAATATCAGATCGAGAGTAAGTCCCCCATATTGTTGGGAGTACTTCTTGCAGTGGGTTCTATTCTGCTTGTTGTGGTGACCTTTCTGGTGCTGGTGGGTCGAAGGTAAGTTACAGCACACTTCTTCATAACCTCATTCAACATGTGTGTCATTCAGCTAAATATTATCTACAGACCTGTAAACTATGTGATTATGCACCACAAGCTGATTAAGGACAACAGTTCAAGGAAAGCTTATGAGTAAATGCTGGTGCTGCTATTGAAAACACCCTTCATCCATTTCAACTGAGGCTGACCTGCAATTACTGAGAAGCCAGTCTGTATTCTGTGTTGTTCTTTTGTGATTAATCTTGTTTTCCTCTAAGAAAACTGATCTTACAACGCAGAGGAGGACCTGAGGATCCCTACTTTTCTGCAGGTTAGTAAAACATGCAATAATCCACTCTGTTTTTCCAATAAAACTTTCCATAAAATTTCAATTTGTGATAATATTTCGGTTATTGTGTGCTTTCCAGATCAGCTTAAGCCTCTGAAGACATATGTTGACCCACATATGTATGAGGACCCTAACATTGCCATCCAAAAGTTTGTCAAAGAAATCGACCCCAATGCAATAAGCAAACAAAAAGTCATCGGTGTTGGTAAGAGCACTTCAAAATGCTCATTTTTCAGCTCACTTAAATCTCTGGAGTTTTTTCCAACATTTCCTCTTGCTGTCCATCTCCCAACCAGGAGAGTTTGGGGAAGTGTTTCGGGGTGCGATGAAGACTCCAAAAGGAGAGGTAGCTGTGGCCATCAAGACTCTGAAACCTGGCTACTCGGAGAAACAGAGGCAAGACTTTTTAAGTGAGGCCAGCATCATGGGTCAGTTCTCACACCCAAATATCATCCACCTGGAGGGAGTCGTCACAAAATGTGAGTCAACAACTTCAAGCAGCGCTTTAACAGTCTCCGATCAGTTTTTGCATTGATTTAAATGGTCGTAACTTTTGTTTCATATTTCAGTTAAGCATGCCATGATAGTGACAGAATACATGGAGAATGGCGCTCTGGACACATATCTGAAGGTAGGTGTTTGTGTTGTTGTGAACACAGGGGTGATAGGACTTGAAAAAATTAAAAAAGAAAGTTCAACTTTGTGCTTTCTCAGTGTGTATTTCTAAAATAAAAAGAACTGATTGTTTACTCTTGTTTCTTTTAGGACCATGACGGAGAGATTCCCTCATATCAGCTTTTGGGAATGCTACGAGGAATAGCTGCTGGAATGAAATACCTCTCGGACATGAGCTATGTTCACCGGGACCTGGCTGCAAGAAACGTCCTGGTCAACAGCAAGCTGGAGTGTAAAGTGTCTGACTTTGGCCTATCGCGTGTGCTGGAGGACGACGCCGAGGGGACTTACACAACCAGAGTAAGTTTATCTCCTTCATTTCACCGGCCAAATGCATAACCACAAAGAGCAGCCTCTACTGGTTTCTCTTTAGTAACAAAGGGCACAGTGTTAATGATGTTTCCACTCTCGAGTGTCCAATTTGAGGTGTTAGTCTTTCATTGCCTCATATTTCTTGTCCCTCTACGTATTAAATGTAATTTCTTGACGGTTCTCTTCTGTCAGGGAGGTAAAATTCCTATCCGCTGGACTGCCCCAGAGGCTATCGCATACAGGAAGTTCACATCAGCCAGCGACGTGTGGAGCTTTGGTATTGTCATGTGGGAAGTCATGGCATTTGGAGAACGACCCTACTGGGACATGAGCAACCATGAGGTATGTTTCATCTGTCAAAACTCTTATGGTTGTGATGACTGATAGTTTTGGCCTGTGTAAGACATGCAGTGCAAGAAAGCCTCTTCATGGCCAGTGTATAGTTTCCCAGCATCGTAGTCAAATCCGCTGTTAATGTCAACATAAGCGCACAGCAGTTTATTGGAGTGCTGCCTGTTCAAACTGACCGTTGATCATAAATATAGCTATTTTCACCCTGACTCGCTCTCTTCCTCAGGTCATGAAGGCTATCAACGAGGCTTTCAGGCTTCCTGCCCCCATGGATTGCCCTTCTGCTATCTATCAGCTCATGCTGCAGTGTTGGCAGCACGACCGCTCCAAACGACCTCGCTTCTCAGACATTGTTAACATTTTGGACAAACTTCTAAGAAATCCAGAGTCTTTAAAAACCATTGCTGACTTTGACCCACGGTATGGGATGTAATTTTTTCTTTAAGTCCATGTTCTGATAGTAAAGTAACAGATTAGATAAGATGAGCAACAATGTGCTTCAGTCATTTTTAAGGCCTGTGTTTTTGGAAAATATACTAAACTAATCTCTTTACAATCAGATTCATTTTGGAAATGTACCACATGATGTAAATTAGTTTTTATCCATGTGAAAATAGTTAGAACTTTTCAAAGGCTGGTGTTTAGTAATTCAAATTCCAGCTTATGTGTTTGATCACACAAAACTCCAGCTTTTACTTCGTGAAAGTTACTTTCCACTTCTCAGTATGTTGACAATAAACCTGTATTTATTCTTTTCCAATGTTGCACGCACCCACTTTTAGTAGCTGCAAATGATGAGTAATCTGAATACCTGTTGTTCTGTGCAGCGTTTCCATCCGGCTTCCCAGCACCAGCGGCTGTGAGGGCACCATGTTCAGGTCTGTACCCGAGTGGCTGGAATCCATCAAGATGAGCCAGTACAATGAGAGCTTTGCCCGCGCTGGAGTAACCACCATGGAGCAGGTGCTCGCTTTGAGACACGAGTAAGTGCTCACATTGCACGCACTGATTCATCCGGCAACAGGCTGTATTTTTATTAGTTACACAGGCAAAGTATTCAGTTGTCAACTCAAACATTTGTTATCCAGTTTGTTGGTGGAGGATTACGCCACTGTGCTTGTGCATGTGTCATTCCTCTCATTCCCTGCTGCTCCTCTGATATGTCAACCCTTTAAACTATTTATCCACGACTGGTCGCTGTTCATTTACACTATTACAATCACTATTTTAAAACCACTATTTCTCCTGTCTGTTCATCGCTTACTGTAACAATGTCAGTCATATATGCATAGCAAAAAATCAAACGAGAAAGAAAACAAAACAAAAAAAAAAAAAAGACAAAACTTTAATTTTGTTTCTGAACCGTTGCCCTTCCAATGTCCCTATTATTTCCGTACGCACTCTGAAATGATATTTGTTGTTTTTTTCCAGAGACATAAGGAACATTGGAGTGCGGCTGCCTGGTCACATGAAGAGGATAGCTTACAGCATCTTGGGCCTGAAAGACGAGACCAGCTCCCTCAGCGTGTTTGCAGTGTGATCTAAGCATTCCTTTAATTCAAAGTGCACTGACCGACCATGCCATTTCACTCATGGATGTCTAGGACTGCGGTGGGGGGGTGAAACTGAGCCACGCTGCAGGTTTTTTTTGTCTGTGGCACAGTGTTGCGTGACTGACCCTCCAAATTACTCAGAAAGGACTGAGACCAAACACATCCATGTACTATATGATGAGAAAAGAGGATAACTTATCTTTATATAAAATGTGTAATATGTTGAACATATACAAGTTAGGTTATGTAGGGAGTAAAACTAAATGCTTGTATTCACAGAATGACTGAACATTTCAAGGCTCTTTTATGATAAAGGGCAACTTCCTCCAAGCACTCACTTTATCCTGCCAGTGTTTGTGGATCCCTCAGCCTGTTTCACTTTCTAAGAAATTTTGGAATTTTTATTCCACTCAGGGCAAAGAATCCCACATTTGTATGTTTGCAGTCTCCTCATCACTCCTTTTCATGTGTTTGTTTACATCACTTCTTAATTCAACTGTCCATTCTAATTTATTATTTATTTTCTTTTTTATTTATGTCATTTATTATATGAAAAACTGATCTGGTGCATGTTTGCAGGTAGGGTATTTTTTTGTGTTTGAATAAAATAAGTGTTGCCATTTGACTGGATCGCTTTTCTTGTGTATTTTGAACAGCCGTTGAGATGTTTGTTTTAAGTCGTGTATTATTATTGTATGTTGCAGCATAGCCAGCACTTTGATTAGCTGTTCTCTCAATAAATCTCTCTCATGGCATGATTAGACCATGATGATTTATTTTGAAACCATCAAACTGTTCTCTGCACATTGTGCGGCAGATACTTTTATATACATGACTACACCATCAGTGCACAGCTTGATTACTTGTCTTCACATGAAAGAAAGTAGCTCAAATTACAACAAATGACCAAAGGTTTTCTCTTGTTAGATTACTGCTGCTTTCAAATATCTTAACTTAAATTGTATTTTATTTTCTGGCTCAGTATTTATAACTTTACATAATCTATTTTTTCCACTTAAGTTTTCAAAATGTTCATCAAGCAAAAAATTGCTTGTGAAGCAAATAGAGTAGAAAAGTACAAAGACTATTGGTACGGCTGAGATAGCAGAATAATGCTTGCTAACTGTAAGAAAACTTTTAGGAGAAAAAAAAATAGTACAAACTGTCATCTTTGTGATACGTTCAGATGGAAGGTTTGTTCATGTCAGACCAAAATGACCTGAAGGAACATCAGGAGGATAACTGGTCCCAGGAGGAACATATAAAAAGTGTTATCCATGAAGGGGACAGTTGACTTGTAAACCCCCCCTTTTTTTGTCCTTGTCCATGATTGTTTCCCAACCCTGGCAAAATAAAGTTTTTCTTAAGCCTGATCAGGGAGTGACAACATTACTTTAGGACAGTATTGAGTCATCAGTTGAACACAACTGAATTAAAAAAAATTGCCATCTGTTGCTCTGAAACTCAAGTCATGAATGCCACAGTGAAACTCACACATACCTCCTTGTTTCGTGAGGATTTTTTAACTTTCGATTTGTTAGATAAAGAACTTAAAAATGATGTTGCGGTAATGTGGAAAGTGTGTCATATCCTGCCACTTGTAGGAGTTGTACTTGACAGGACAAACGTTTTTTTTCTTTTCGCTAAAGTTGGAGCCTGGATTTCTTGGTTTATTTTCTGGGAGACATTTACACTCGGTTTGTTTAGACTTAATCCACCAGCTTCCAAGTACATGTGGATGAGTTGTGATTATACTATGCATGAATAGTAATTGCCAGCATGCTACTTTTCTTCACGTCTAATGGTCACACAAAAAAATTCCTGCTGCCTACTTGCAAGTCCTGACAAAGATTGGACATAATTTCCCAAAGCTTGTCTGTGGTTGAAGTGACAGATGATTTTAGAGGGACTTCCCACACCTTGCTGTAAAGCAGAGAGCCAAACCCTACAAACCCCCACCCTGTAACGGTATTAAACTAAAACTTCAAAGAGAGGGATAGATTACTCATCTGACTTCCGTGAGACCTCGACTCGTGAGTCCTTGTATGCTCAGGGTTGGGTAGGGGAAGGCTTAGTGTTTTGCATAAATACAACAAATCAGAAAACAACACAAACAGGGAATTTAGAGTAGTCTTACAATTAAAGGTGCCAAGGGTCAAATTATTACAACTGTGGCAAGAAATGTTGGATTTCAAATCTGAAAAGTTAGCAAAGTTTCTGTGGAGTTACACAAAATATTTCTCTCATGATGGACTCCAATGCTCATCTTTTACCTTTGGGGTTTGCCCATTTCTAAATTCTCTGAACATTGTGACCTTTCTTACAGCTGCAAACCTGAAGGTATGTTAGATATTTTTATTTTTGTTTAGTATTATATAACAGTTTTATTGACTTTGCCTTACTGTGCTTGTTTGTTGATGGTTGTCACCCAGACAGAGTGTGACTTTACATGGTGGAGAAGAATGTTACACCTACACATCACTGTTCTCCATCACCGCAGCCGCTCCGCCATGTTTAACTGGCCGAGCTTACAGAACATTTTGCTGGCTGGGTGTCATTCTGGAGAGAAATACGGCCTATTCTTTTTCCCTCCTGAAAAACGTTTTACCTGTGGCTGTCTGATATTATGATCCTCTTGTTTTGAGCTTGAGATTGACACCAGGCAGTGACACCTGGTAATTTTAGCATATCCTCTCACACAAAAAGCATTTCTCTCACATAAACACAAAGACTCACACACTACTTGTTCTGGGTGCGGCTAAAAATGTTGGACCCCTTGACAACAGTCCAACAACAGTTCTGACACATTAAATATCTACAATCCGTGTCATATTCCAGGCTAGCTGAATCATTCAGTCCAAACCACATCCACACCCAGCCACAGTGGCAGCCACAGATTCCCAGTAGCCTATAAGAGACTCTTGTTATGCTGACAGCTGTACCACAGTCAAAGTGAGAGGTATTTGCAAGATTAAAGACAGGGATAATCCATTTTCTTAGCCTGTATGGAGGAGAGTCAAAGTAATTTCTCTGAAGATCTAGGATCATTACCTCAACGGGGCTCTGAAGAACAAAGAATTACAGGTCAGCTTATTCATTGCAGACATAATTATAGTTATTGAGTTCTTGTAAATAGTACAGCAAAGGAGTATTTAATCATCAAGGCCCAGTTGTTCAAAATCCGGATGAAACTTATCCGGATTTGGTAATCTCATTTTTTTTCGATGGAGGATCACATAATCTGTCTCACTTTTATCCTGGTTCTTCTTTCGGATTGGATAACTCTGATCTAGATGCAGATTTTTCAGGATTACCAAATCCGGATAATAGGTGCTCTGAAGGGAGTAAATATTCTACAATGAAGAAAAACAGACTGATATTATGGCTTCTATTTAAGATTGTATTTCAAAAGACAGACAACTCGAAACATGAATAATACAGTTTTGTTAATTTCTTTTAAAAATTGATCTAACCCATTGAAATTAAATTATTTTTTCATAAATACACTCACAACTCTGTTCTATGTTGCACCAGCACTCTGGAGCTGACTGGTTTCAGGTCTGGCTCTGGTTTGCTGGAGTCTGTTCCTCTGCCAGACGAATATGGACTTCTGCTCCTTAAGTCTTGTAAAAAAAAACTAGTAGGCATCATTATCATCATCATCATGTCTAATTGGCAGAGGAAGCTTTGAGCCTCTTTTCTGAGCTCCTGTGTGACAGACAGCTGCTCTCTGAGGATCCATCTCCTTTCTCTGGTCCAGAATAGGACACATGTCCACTGGTTCCTCTTCTCCATAACTGTGAGCCCAACATCACCAACATCTCCTTAAATCTTCACATCTATGATGTTCAAGATGCACCTCAACTTATTGAGGAACCAGAAAATTCTCCTACAATTCCCCAGGATTAGGGCCTGACTAGGGATGCCAAAGGAGATGCAACTGTTTAAAATTATTTTAACTATGTCACTATAATTATTATTAGTGAGACATAATATTATTTCTTTAGTTATTTGTTTACTAGAAGGTACAAATTCACCAGGGAGATGTCTGCTTTATCTAATTTATCTTTGTAAATGCTGAAAAAAAACAAAGGCTGATTAAAACGCGATGTGTATATAAAACTACATGATACAGATGTAATATTTGATCATATTTGACAAGTTCTTTGTCTTATATTTTGCACCTGGAATCTACACTGAATCCAGCCCCTTACTGGCATCAGAATAATTCAGCTTTTCTGGATCAAATGTATCCCAATAGAAACCCAAAGTTTTGAAAAACCAAAACAGAAGTAATTATCCAGATAAAAGGTGGGACTGTTTTTGTTTGGAACAATGTGTTTTCAAGATTTGATCCAATCCGGATAACTTTTACAGGATTAAATCTTTTGAACAACTGGGCCCAAAAAACAAACAATGGATGTGAACATTTTCTATTCAATCTTCAACTTTGCTACCTGTTTCAGGCCATTCACAGCCAACTGGAAAAATTCAAGTTTTAGGAGACATTTTCCAGTTCACGCTTGATGTCAGTGAATTTTCTCCGGAGGATGTTATTGTCACATCCTCTAACAACCTAATAGAAGTCCATGCTGAAAAGGTGAGTAATGCAAACTTCCTGCTGTAAAATGTCTGACATAATCTGCAATTGAAACAACGGGATGATAGAAATTATGGTTTAAAGGAAAGGTTACACTGTTCAAATTATTTAATTTCAGACCTTTTCATTTAATCATTTCTTGTTTTTGCTGTGTAGTTAGGTGAAGATGGCACCGTAACAAATACATTTTCCCACCACTGCAAACTGCCATCAGATGTGGAGCCAGCATCTGTGAGCATGTCCATGGAAAGTAGCGGGCTCCTGACTGTGAGAGCTCACAGGGTATGTCAGTGTTTAATCTTTTCCCATATCGCATTAAAATAATAACAAAGAAACAACAGAAGTATTTATTTATTGAAAGTAATTTTGTGTCTGTTATTTCAGCAGATGACGTCAGCTGTTAACCACAACCTCATGTGAAACACTGGATTTTAGCAACCTCAAGCGGTGGATGAGTGAAACTACAGTACCTGCAACATGGAACATGAGCTTTACCAAACCAAAGCACACGGATTCTTTACAAATTTAAATGCTTTTTCTTTAAAAAAATTTCGTAACAGTGATGTGAGATTTGAGATAGCCTAAAGAAAAGCAAAAAACGTGAATCATTTGGAAATGAAAACTAGCTGATAATAGATTAATAAAAATGTTAAATTTCCGAGCAAAAATAATAAAAATCACCATTTTCAGTTCTTATTTATTATTAATATTATAAGAAAAGTATATAATCTGCAAAACAAAAATAACAGATTTTCAGTTGATTGAGACAGAAACTTTTTGCTGATCTTGTCTCTGACTCTGACTTTACACCTTTCTCTGTGGCAAGATGCATCTTCATCCTGAAGCTCATTCATCTTTTCTACTGATGAATTCAGGATGCTGTCCAAAATTTCAAGGCACCTGTGTATTTTCTATTTAGATGATTAAAGCACCATTTGCTCAGTTCTTATACAATTCAGAGTCCATATCATCAATAATCATGGATATTTTCTTTTTTTAGAGAGACATCTTATGTTTCATATTAGCTGTATCCAAATAAAGTTATAGTATTTTCTTCTTCGCAGGCATTTCTTTTGTAAACGTGTGTTTTTTTCAGCTTCAGAACCTGCAACGCATGGTACGTGCAGTAAAAATAACCGGAAGTGACGACAGCAGTTGTCATGGATGTTTTAGTTTACGGAAGTCTACCATGAAGTGGCTGCTAAGCTGGAAAATTCACGCATACAGTGGTTCCTGTATTTACGCTGTATGACTGTAATATTACGGTCTCATATTTACGTGGGAAGGTTAGTTTAAATGCCACTTTCTGACGCTATAAAGAAGCGTTTGTTTGCTTTGGGAATAAACAGAGCCGTGTGTTGCTAGCTTCGTTAACAACATGGCACCAGTTCCCCCTCCAGGATCAGTCATAGTGGCTGACTGGCATCGATCTAAAGAAAGCAAAGAATATTTCAACAAAATTCTACACAAGACGAGGCGCAAGACATTTGGTAACGACCAATATTTTCTCTTTTTAGTCAAATTACTGTCTTGTTCTCATAAAGCATCGCGACTTTTTTGTTGCTTTTTTTTTTTTTTTAAGTACGCCATTTCTTTCAGTTTTGTTATGAAGTGTGACTAAGGCATAAATTCGTCCCAAATAGTGACTGACAGATATATTTATGTATCTACCAACTTGGATGAATAAAAATAAATGAAGCAAAGAAATCACAGAAAACTAAACATGTGGGTGTAAAATTATGCAAATGAAATACCACCAGACAAGAAAGAGTTGCAACATTGTTGTGTTTGGGTGTTATACTTAATGGTCAACGAAATCCTGTTACCATGCGTGATATCCCACATTACAGATCAGGAAATAATAGGAAAGATTCTAGATTTGCAATAAAAATGTAAAGATGTGTTTCTCAGGAGGTGAAACATTTATAGTGTTCTAAAACATTCCAGTATTTAATTTAGGATTACTCATAAGAGAGAGAAAAGTCTTATGAACAATCAAATCATTTTGTTGAATCAACATTTGTTACTGTAACAGATGGGTTTATGCATGGAGCCCTAAAAGTTAGGCAATCCCACCACGGTCAGTGAAATACAGTCACGGGAATATTCAGGTGAGTTTGACATCTGCTTTTACTCAACACCATGACTGAGGAGAACCAGTTCCACTCCATTCTCCACTCCCTGTTTTGCACCTTTTTTATTTGTTATTAGGAAGGCTTTAACTGAGGCAGGATCACAACGAGTCCCATAACACCACTTTAAGGAATTATTTGACGACTGTCATGGGTTTTCATCTACAGCAGCTTGACCGCAGCTCTTAAAAAATTAGGTGGCACCTGACTGAAAAAGCCATCAGAAGAAGCTCTATTGTCAGATCCAGCTGTGATTACATTGGTCGTAAAGATTTGTATGGGGTTCATACTCTTAAAGCATTGTAAATGTTATATTCACAATTGTTAAGATTTCACCTTGGATGGCAGGAAGTCGCTGAACCAAAAGCAGGGCAAAAAACATACCTGTCTAGTCATTAATGTAAATTTTTTTTTGTTTTTAACACTTATGGCATACATAACACATTTTATAAATTGATAATGCAGCTGTCAAATAACTCCATTTCTCTGAGTTATTCAGGAGCACTTGTTGTTGTGGTCACAGAACCAGTTTGTCCTAAAAAAGTACAAGAATTATTTTCAAGTCCTTTTCTTACAGGCCTGTTGGAATCTCCGGTGATGCCCCCACATATAGTTGTGGACACAGTTCATTATAAGATCTTCATCTCTGGCAAAAGTGGAGTCGGGAAAACTGCTTTTGCTGCTCGTCTCGCAGGCCTGAACATTCCCAACGTCCACCATGAAACCACAGGTGGGCTCCATATTCAACAGTGTTTACAAAGATAAAAGAGAATACCTGTGACAGCTGTTTCCATAAAGTCCCCCAGCTAATGCGGTGCTGTTCTAGGCATCGAGACGACCGTGGTGTATTGGCCAGTGAAGCTGAGAGAAAACGGCAGAGTTCTTTTCTTCCATCTGCAGCTGTGGGATTGCGGAGAGAGCGCCTTACGTAGATTTGATCATCTGCTTCCAGTATGCATCAGATCAGTGTCTTCATTTATTACCATGAGTTCAATACTTATGTATGAAGAGGATAAAACACTATTAGATGTTTTTATCATTCTTGTCTTCCAGTCTTGTAAGGAGCAGGTGGATGCCGTCCTCTTCCTCTTCTCCTTCACTGACCGAACATCCTTTGATGACGTGTCGAATCAGATTTCTAAATGGACTGAGCCATCCGTCGTCAGAGTGGTGGTTGGCACAAAGTATCCTTAATATCGCTTAAACGTAGACCATTTACGGCCATATCTTGTAAATTTTTTTGGATCTGCCATTGCACTAAAAAACTTCCAACTTAACAGTTTTAAAATATTTTTCCTTAACCTTTCCTTTCGATTTGACCTTTTCATGCACTGTGATGTGGCAGAGAGAGATGTCAGGGAGTTCCAGAAGAAATGGAGTTTGCCAGTGCTGCGTACAGGCGGAGAGGTCAGCAATGGGCTGGGTGACGTAGCCCCCATCTTCAACTGCCTTGCAGAGAACTTGTGGCATCAGGATTGTGTTAGAGTTGGAGCAGCCGGACACCATCCACTGCAGGAGGCAGCGACTTTACTTTAAAGGTTCCAACAGTTTCTGTTCATGAGGATGAAACGATCTGAGTGGCAGCTGCGATTAGAGCTGGAGTCATTCAGACACTAAGAAGCATCAGTGCTTAATTTAATTAAGTTACAATGAGACTGAGATATTAGTCTTAATGTGACTTAACTTTTGTGACTAACATTTACACATAAAACATACTAAATAAAATCCAGTGTCTGCAGCCATCTCTGGACACAAACTCATCTGAGATGAACTCAGTAAAGTGAGAACCAAAAATGTATTATCATGAGCTTGCATCTTACAGGCAGAAAAAAAGGTGCGTGTGGACCATCTATCTTAGCATGCCATTTAAAAACCCCATCTGTGATGCATGGATGCTTTCCACTGAAGTCAGGGAAACAGTATATGCAGGCTTTAGAGCAACTTCAGCTGGCACAGTAAAGAACTAGAACCAAGACTTATGCTGGTTTCAGTTAAATATGACCTTAAATGTTTCTCCATCAACACTTGTGCCAACATTTGTAGAAATTTAGGTAGTATAAAGAATCTAGTTTAGAACCATGAAACCTGGTGTACAGGCTGAAGGCCCTCATAGGTCTGATGTATGGCCCTCTCCCTCTACATGTCCATTTTTAAAACCAACTTTGATTAGCAGTTAAATGTTAGAGGCAGTTCTTTAAGCATAGGTTTTATTCCTCAACTCACACGAGGGGCCCACACCTGTCAGTCAGACTGACCAGCCAACATGCCTAACACCACCCCTTTCCCTCCATTTATAAAGAATGCAATCCCCACAATCATAATTCACTTGTGAGAACACCAGATGTTATGTCAACTTTATTAAAAACAGGAACTTTAGTGTCATGGGAATTAAAAAAAAAAGTTCCAATTTAAGCCAATAATGTAATACAAGTACAGGAAACCCAAACCCTTTCCCCTATTTAAAAGTGTACATTTGCCAACTGTCGCAGTGCTGATGCTGGTTTAAAGACATTGTGTTGTGCAGTGAATTAGAGAGAAAAACAATTCTTAGTGAGAGAACAATGAACCTGAACTTCCTTTCAAAACGTTAACATTTGGAAAATGTGAAAGTTAAAAACAGCCGATTAAAAAGTTTGATTAAAAAGAAAGAAAAAAAAAAAAGGTGGGGGAGGTGTGCCCATCAGTCTTTAGATGACAGTGCCTTCATCCACTCTTCTTTATCTGCCCTGCAGTAAGAAACAAACATTAGGATTATAAATCCCTGCTCAAACTAACGGAGATCATGTGCTCTCATTCACCTTGTGAGTGCAACAAGTATCATGGCAGTCGGATGTCCTGTCTGACTTTGAGACAGATGTAGCAGAAAAGAGTCTGGAGGTAGTCCCAAAATTTCAGTCTTCAGCTGCTCAACGGACACGTGTGTCGGGAAAAGAGCATGATCCGCCACCATGTACCGTTGATCCCTGAACGTGATGCAGAACACACAGCTAGTTTCATGGACAGCAAGCACGTAAAGTATCAAATATCACTGGTTTAAAGCAGAACTTTAGTTTTGATTTTTTTAAAAACTTAAATAAAAATTGTGTCAAACATACTTTTTAGATGAGATGATCAAAAGGTCATTGAAGAGGTGAAGGTAGATGTCCATAAATGAGATTCCTAAGCTGCAAGTGCTCTCCAGAGTCAGCTGTTTTATAGGTCCTTGCAGGACCAGAAACCGTGTGCTGATGACCAGAGGAATGGACTGGATGGAAAAAAATAGAAAGGGAACGTGTCCCTTTGTTAACCAACTTTTACAGACTTCTCATGAAGTGAGAAAAGAAAAAAAAAAAAATTTAAAAACACCTTGACGTTGCCAAAATCGAGTAATGTCTCCAGGCAGACAAGTTCTTCAAGTCGTTTCATTTTTCTGACCCTCTCGTTACACTCAGTCACAACCTGTTGGGTGCAACACAGTGGAAATACTTTCACCATTTAAAGACAGACAATGTCCACTTGCTTAAATGTTTATCACTTGGTAGAAAAGCAACAATCTCAATGGAGGGAAAGTTGGAAAAAAATGTGAAAGCAAGCCTGAGTCAACATCTTTCTAAGTAAGTGCATGCACAGATGTGAACACCTTTCAGTGAATACCATTACCTCATGGACGGCATCTATTGCCTTTTTGAGATTTGATGCAGGGTCGGTGTCTGGTTCAGTCAGTTTCAGGATGCTCTGAAATTGTGAAGGAAAACAAAAAAAAAACAAAAAAAAAAACACCAACATGAAGACTTAATCCAATGATCAAAGACGCACATTAGATTTATTTTTGTTTGAAGTTTACCTCCAGTAAAAGTTTCATGCGCGTAATTCTCTGGAAGGGAAGAACTAGAAATGACTTGAGAGTCTGTCTTTGACACACTGGGTTGCGTTCAAGTTCTTTAAGTGTATACAGAAAGTTTCTGTTCTTTTGCCTTAAAAAAAGTAGGGGATGAAGTTTAGACAAATAACTTTATTAAAAACATAACTGGTGATGAGTACAAACAGTGGTATTAATAATCAGAACCTACTTACAGCAGCTGGTTGATGAGGGACTCTTGGTACATCATATTAGTCAGATACGGCACATAGAGTTTGTGAAAATCCCTGCAGTGTTGGATCACAATGTCCCCAACCTGAGACAGTAACACATTCTCTCCCAGTCGTGTTTCCAGATCCATAAGAAATCTAGAAGAGATGGGAATCAAACTAACAAAAACAGCCTGAAGAAACAAGCAGATTGTCATTGATGCTAGCTGCATGTCAAGAGACCAGAGTCATCTGTGTGTTCATTTTAAAGATTCTTTTACTAAATAAAGCTGGACGAACATCCTGTGGTGATTGCATCTTTTTTTTCACCGGGTGTACAGTATATAAAAAAAGGAGCTCTGACCTTTCACTGGCTGCCTTCACTTGGCAAATGTTGGAAAATAAAACATGATGCTCCATTTTGGTCAGAGTCATCTTCAGCGCCTTCGATCGAAAGAAATGCTTCACTGCAACGTCAAGGCTCTTTAGATACGACGCTTCAGAGCCGATCAACTCAAACATGGACTTAAAAATAGAAGAAAAAAAATAATCAAATGCGAGAATCTCTGCAAGCATTACTGAATAAGGCCATCATTTCTGTCAGTATATATATTTTAAAAAATTCACAATTCATTTTCTTTGCAATTGTATTAGCATTTCATACTGCCTCATGCTCCTGTACTCCCAGACCAATTCAGCAAGGACAAAGCATGTCTTGTGTTTCCCATAGGCCACTAATAGCTTTAACAAAAAAACAAGAAAGTGGGAGCCTCTCATATTTAATCCAGATTTTCAAAAAAAAAAAAAAAAGGGGGGGGGGCGGCGTTATTGAATTTATTACAAAAAAAAATCCATTTTTTATACAAAAACTGAAAACAGTAAAGGCAACCTTTTCATAGGATCTGCAATCAACTCCACACTAGTCCTTTAATAAAAACACATCGCATAGATAATATACTTTGATATCAATCAGAACTAGTTAATGTACACTTTAGCAAATTCTAAGCCATAGTTGCTGGAAGTAAACATCTAATAACGTCTGCACAGTTACAGGGACTGCATGCTACTAAAGCTGAGGTGTATCTGAAAGTCTCTCAAACCATATTTTTCCTGGTATGTAATTAGTGAGTGAGGTATAAAACTGCTCATTACACACCTCCTGAAGGCGGATCCCTCTGTTTGTCAAGCAGCTGAGCAAGCCAGATGCCTTCACCTCATCCAAATCTTGCCATAGGGTACAGGAAGTCACCCTAATAGGCTGACGTGGAGGCGTGACTAGAGTTGCATTAGATGAGCTTTCCTGAAGGGACTCGTTGCCTGAATTGCTGGGTGTTAACTGCAGGCTCTCAAGATACTGAGGATTTATCAGTTCAGGCAGGCAACCGTCTCTGAGTCTTCGAATATCATCTCTCACAGCCTGCAGGCAGTAGTCCTGATACAACGGGACTGCAGACAAAAAAAAAGTGAGAGACAAGCTAGCAGCTTTGCATTGCATTAAACGTTTCACTTTCAGCCACTGTCAAGACTTGAAATGACTCAAACTTACAAAGATTAATGTACTTTGACTGGAATGACACGTTCAACATTTCCTCCTCAAAAGGATCTCCTTCCCTGAGGAGGGGCGCATTGAGTTAACTACAAATCCTCTGCAAAGATGTACATGTTAAAAGCACCCTTCTTACATTTCATGACTTCTATCCAAATAATCCTGTGGGGACAAAGTTGAGTCGTCTTCCTGGAGTTCAGGTGCTGAAAAGGACTTTGTTGAGGGACATTTCAAATTCCATGTCGGCATTAGTACCATAGACTTCAGGGCTGAAGAAATGTCTATAGGACTGAAACAAGATTATACGTCATCAGAATTCTACATTAAAAGCAGCTGAAGTCTTATAGCTGCACTCTTACCTGTAATCCTCCATCTGATCCATGGACCTGCTCCTCGTGTTTTCCAGCTTAGAAGACCCTGAACAAATCTGCTCGCTTGTCTTCACGGTTGGCATTTGTGACGGCAAATCTTTGCTTAGTTGACAACTTCCAATGCAGGATGGTAGTTTAGCTTGGAAACCAAAATGAGCCATGTGGATTTAGTTTAGGAATTTTCTTTCACAGCTTATCGTAAACCGACATGAAGATGCATCTTTCTCGTGCCCCAAGACACAAAGACTAAATAGTGTGAGGGACATGCACTCTGAGCTTCGGGCGGCAATCACAACAACTAGAGACAGGTGTGACTTTTCTTCCTGCACTGATCAAATGAGTTCTACAAACACATTCTGTTGGATTTTTGTGTAGCTGAATCCTGTTAACTATGACTTAAAAAACAGCCAGTTTCATCCTCGATTGTTCTGACTCACTATAATGTATCACTTGTCTAAAAGAGAAATTATGAATACATCTCTTGTTAATCAACCACACTGTTTACAACATGAAAAACATCACAAAATTAATATACATGAATAAAAAAAAAAGACCAACTCACAAATTATACAAATACTAGTTTTATTTTGTTTGCAATTTAAAATTCCATACAAGATAAAAGTAAATAATCTGCCTGAAAATTGTTGGTATGACTTAAATACAGCCATTAAAATCCTTGATATAAGATGTACTGACAAAACATTTGACTGCCATTAAAAGGCCATACTTAAAATGAAAGTGGATGTTTTTCAAGTTTGGAAACTGATGATTTGACACACAAAAAAGGACTTTCTGAACAGGAGCTACAAACAGTTTTGTAATCCTTTTAAACTCTGGAAAATGATACATACAGTACAAGATACCTTCTGTAATAGACATACCGAGTCAAAAAATGCCGTCTATGCTCACATGCCGACAAGCATACTCTGTATTTTCAGAATGATAATGGCTAGATTAGGAGTTTCCACTTGTCTGTGGAAAAAATACTTGTAAAAATAACCAAAAGTATTTTAGCTACAACACTTTCTGAGCTGCAGCTTTTCCAATATGGGATTTCCAAATTCAAGGGGCAGAGATAAAAACACCCTGACTGTTTATCAGCCAATGATGCAATAACACTACCCCCTTTTTGAGATCATTGAGCTGATTAAACTACAAATTAAACTGTATTACACCAATTGCTTTATGACACGTTGGAAATTATAATATTCAATGGTTCAAGAATCAAATTGATATTTAGTATTTAATAAGTAAATGTAGGACAACAAAACAAGATCAACCTATGATACCAAATGGTTCCATTAAAAAAAAAAAGAAAAGAAAAAGGGAAAAAAATAATGGAAAAGGGGATGGGCACCCAAAACATCTGCATGCAAACACACCTCACATATCTGTTATAGCCAGAAAAGTTTTACCAGTTATCCTTTTTGTTTCAGAATATTCTGTATGACAGAGAGAGCATTTCCCTGTGGCTTTAACGTGCTCCCTCCTGAAAAGGGACTGAGACATTTGGATCAATAACAGGGTATAAATAAGACAGACGCCGGGTTAGGAGGCTGGGGGCTTGCATGGCGGTTGATGGTTACAAGTCTAGGTGGGCACAGTGATGCTGCGGGCCAGAAGTGCCAGCAGAGCGAGCTCCACAACCCCATGGGCTTGTTCCAGCGCCTCCACGGCCTCCCTGGGAGAAAAGCCTGCTGCCTGGATTCTCTGTATGTGCTCGGCTGGAAATTGTTCTATAAAGGGACGCGGAGAGGCGGGAGGAGGGGCTGGAGATGGGGGCTGGGAGGGCCGAGCACAAGGAGGAGCAGAGGAGGATGAGGTGTCTGAAGCTTCCTCTGACAGAGGGCTGAGTCTCCCCGGCTGACCCTCAGCCGGGTCCCTGAACTCAAAGTCCCCAGCAGCATCGGGAGGAACCTCTGGCTCAGGCTGAGAAACGCTCATGTTTCTGGGCTCATCATGCTGTGCTTCATCTGCCTCTCTCTTGCTGGGCAGAGTTTCTGTTGCGTCTCCGCCCGCATGCAGTTCCTGATCAGAGAGGTCAGCTGCAGCACGCTCAGAAGGTTCCTCCTCAGATGCAGCGGTAGCATAGTTAGCTTTGGCATCGCTTGTTTCTGCACCAGCGGTAATGGCGGCGGTGGCGGAGGGGGTGGGCCGGGTGTTTTCAGGTGGCGGGGTGTGTGAGTCAGAGGAAGCTTTGTCTGAGTCCTGCTGCAGAGAGAATGAAGGGGAGCAGGACGTGCTGCGGTTCTGGGACTGAGCAGAGTTGTTGGACACCAGCAGCTCGTGGAGCTCCTTCAGTGCAGCTGCCAGCGAGGGGATGCTGTCCGAGCTGGAGCAGCGCTCTCCGTCGGACTGGTGCCTGTCGGAGGAGGGGGGTTTGTGGGAGGCAGTGGGAGACTCCATTTCAACCGAGTCAGGTTGGTCCGGTGCCTTTGGACAGGCCTCTGTGGTGTCTGCTAAGTCTGCCTCCTGCTCCATGGGCTGAGTGGGGGATAGCTCCTCTGATGTGCTGCACTTTGAGCTCTTCTCCTCTTCACCTGATTCACGACTCTCCTCTGTAGTTCCCGGTTGAACCTCACCCCCTGGATCCTGGGATGCGGTGGACTTTTCTGCAGGAGGGGTACAAGTATGGAGGACATCTGTAGAGGGACTGGGGACAGTTAGCATGTCATGGTTGCTATGGAGGGACAGAGGCTGCGGTTGGACACTCTGAGGGGGAGAAGCAACCTCTGCTAAGGATGAAGTCTGAGGAAGCTCCTGGGGGCCAGGCTGCCCCCGGCACTCTGGTGCCGTGGCCTGCTCCATGGTGGCCGGGGCAGACTGGGAGCGATCCAGGGTCGGGTTCTGGGGCTGACCACAAGAAGGGCTTTGGGAGGAAGAGGCAGGTGAGGACATTTGGTGTAAGGTTCTGGGTAATGTAAATGGTTGGGGTTGCGGTGAGGTAGTTTGTCCATCTGCAGTGTCTATTGTGAGAGAAAATATAACTGGGAATCAGACAGATTGAACCCATCTGGGTGTTTAAACTATGAGCAATGAACATACATTTTTTTTTACCGAAACGTCTTTTCACAGATAATTAACAAATTTTGAAACTTTTCCTCCTATGCTCACTCAAAATAAGAATGTGAATAAGTAAAAACAAAAAGGTTCAACATCTACTGTGCAGCAAAGTAACAGCAAAACAAAATAAACAAACAGCAATGGACTTAGCACTGGCAATGGTCTTGTGAATTTGCAGTACCTGGTTGGTAGGGCCCTTTCCAGCTGTCTCCAAATGCATCAGTGCTGTCCTGCTCAGGGGTTAGGGCACACACCACACACATCATGCAAAGGGACGGAGAAAGTTATCAGTCACACACAGGGCATGCAACCAAACTATCCGCCTTTTCACACACTCAGATGTGAAAAGTGTCATCCAAAAACAAATTGAGCCCAAACCTGATAAAGAGGTTACAGCGTAACCACAAACATGTCAGGGACATCACTAAACCTCAGAACGCATGACTCGAGTCATATCAGCAGAACATTTGGGTAGTATCACAACTACGATCTAATTCTGAAGTGTGCACTGAATTGACTCCAGACGTACTGATGGAGTTTCATTTTGATCTGAAACCACATAGAACTCTATCAATAACAGAGATATAAGAGGGGCAATCGCATTAATAATATACTACAGCATTATCCTTGAATAGCATTAAAGAGAAACACAACGTATCCAGAATTCGGAAGGCTATAAGTCTCATATTGGTCGAAAATACATCAGTTTTTGCAGTTATTGTGACAGTTTATTTTGTTATACAAGATAACCTTTGTAGATTACATACACATTAAAAAAATCATTTGAAGTCAAACCACTAAAATACCAAAAACAAATTTTATCATGTGAATATTTAAGAAATCTAGATTACCAATGTTTCTGGGAGGTGTTCAAGCTCATTTAATTTTATCAATGGCCAAAGACATTCTGTTTGACACCAACAATTTAGCGCTAAATGGAATGCTCCACAGAAAGCTCAGACAACATTTACTTGCAGTCAACCACAATAAGTAAATGACCAGGCTAATGTTTTTGTCAGAGAAAGCTGTTTGACAAGTAAATGTGCATTTGTATGATTGCTGTTAAAATGCAACACATTATGATGATCAAAATCCAAAAGTCTTTTATCAATGGGAGTTAAATAACGTTGATTAGTGATTCTGATAGCAATTTATTAGTATGTCAACACTCTGCATGCATTTTTAAATACTGTTCAAGCATAAATAAAAACATAAAAAATTATGTGTCTGTAAGTCGGCTTGAACTGCAGCAGGTATTTCTGGCAATGCTGATTAAATGTCTTTTACCACAGTCATTTCCTCTAAAGCCCCTAACATGTTATTCAAAGTTACAAGATGCTTTATTCTGCAGTTTTAAAATATAGACATTTTCAGCTATGACATAACTGTAAATGTATCCAATTTATTTTCTTTAAATAATGAAAAAGACCTTTCCGATACTGAATAAAGACCTAAATGAGACCTCCCCCTGCCCACCCAAACTGGTCTGCCTTATATATTCTGGGTCATGTGAAATACCACCTACATGCTCCTTGTGGTTTGTCTGTGGTGTCAAGTAGTGTTCTCACACTCAGCAGCGATCCATCTGGGCTGTTGTCAACAAAATATAGTTTCTTTTAATTAAACTCTCTAAAATGTTGATTAGCGCTGCTGCCTTCTCTTAGTGAGGATTTTTTCCTAAACATTATCTAATTACAAGTGCTTTCTGGACATTTTAGCCACAAAAAGGCAACATTATACTCACCAGAATCGGTTACATGTCCCTACACCAGTTACATAAATCAAAAGCCAGCTTTTTTAATCCGTTGAGTTCTCAAATTAATCACTTTTTTAAAATTATTGTTTTATTTGACAAATATTTCTCAACAACCTGACTTCACCTTATTGTGAAGCATTATCAAAGTGCTGAGGTGATGACATGAAGTGATCGTATGACTGAAAATTCAGATGACTGCATAATGGGGTTGAGAGTAAGAAGCTTTAAGTGGCACATGCAAATGTAGCTCTAACGGAGCTTAAAAAAAGGCTCAATGAACAACAGGCTGAAGTGCAGCTACTGAAGAGAGGTTCTTACCGCTCTCCTGTATGGACCTCTGAAGCGCCTCAGCCAGTTCTCTGTCAGCAATCTCTTCTGGACGGGCGTCTTCACGCCCCTCTGCACCGTACGCCAGACGGGCGCACTCCGGCAGCTCTGCCTCGGACAGGAAGCGCGTTTCGGTGCCTGTTGTGCCGATTACAAGCAGGCTCTTCTTCAGGTCGATTGCACACTACCAGAGAAACATGGAAAGTAAGAGAAATTTAAAATTTAACATACATTCATTTTTACTATGTAGAGCACTTTGTGTTGCCTTTGCATGAAAAGCGTTTTATGAATAAAATTTGATTTGATATTTATAAAGTTAAAAAATAAAATTCCTTAAAGGGACAATAGGACATTTTTTTACTACTGTATAGTGCTTAAAATCCCCTTAACAACCCAACTGCAGCCAGTTAATTAAATCTTCACACATAAATGAAACATTTAGAAACATGTGGAACAGACAGGATTTAAAAAAACATTCAGTCATATTAACCAACCCCTTCTGTGTCTTCCTGTACTCTGGAGGCGTGGTATTTGCCCAAAAACCACCAACCTTCCAATCACTGAACAACCCGCTGTATGACCGGACCCACTGACCCCCCTTTTAATGAATTCAAATCCAATAGTGTTATGCACAGTGTGGCCAGCTGAAAGGCAAGCAGACCTGGTGTCTCTTCAGCATGTCCAGACCAAGCAGCATGTCCATGGGTTGGTCCTCTAGGATGGAGAAAGAACATGGGAGAAAGTCCCCCTCTATTTGGACCTGAGCTGGAAACAGAAGAAGACAAAGTGAAGGAACTTGATCAGGTGTGGAAAAGCATTCATCCCACTGAGAGCCAAATAACATGTCTTTGTGTTAAAATTCCGACATATGATGTGTGAGCTTGGATTGGTTTATTAGTTTATAACTTGAGAAAAGTTAATCCCATCCAGTGGGTTGAATGAGGTCAAACAAAAGCGATAACTTTATCTAAGAAAACCTGAGACGCTAAATTTATCTAAGAACTAAAAATCAAAGAAAAAAAAGGTGAAGCTCCTACAATTATTGTGGCCTTCATGACTGAGGCATAGAGAGGGACAATAGTTAGAATCATGAGAAAAACTCAGCAAATCTTAATGTGCTTCAACCTAAACAATTATTGCTGTGCTTATATTAGAAAATCTGAACACCAACCCAAATGAACTCTGCCAATGATCTTCTGAGTGCCTACTCCTTTAGCGATCCCTGCCCAGCGTCGGTCCACCAGTCGCATAATGTTACAGCGCTCTGCACACGCTTGGCTCATGATGGTCATCTGGGCTCCTAAAAACCAGAGACACCAGAAACAATTCAGATTAAACTAAAAGCAGCTTATCAGAGTTAATTAAAAGAACCACTGAAAAAAAACACATTTTTTCAGACATTACTGATGTGGAGAAACTAAGTGAACTAAATCAATGAATACAGCTGCTGTTTTTTGACCCTTGTGTTTGGTCAATAATGCAGAGTCATAAGTGTGCAGGCAGTAATAAGGGTAGGCGTAAGAAAAACAAAACATAAAAAAAAAAAAAGAATTCAAAGCTGCAGTGGAAATTCTACTGTAAAGAGTTTTTCTTTCATTTTGCCACATGCATCAGTGAGACATAAAAATGAGCACAGATCAGTGGACTTTCTCTATCCCATGCTATGGATTGGATCTACTAGACTTTTCTCTAATATTCCTTTGACTGCTGGTAGTGTTTGCACAGTTTTCGCATGTCGGCTACTTATCATGGCAGCACTGTGTATAGTTGGCAGGACAAGCGACAGGATGAGTGGTCACACACTGAGTGTTTGTGACCAGCTCAGAACAGATGTGTTTGACATCTTTTAAAAAATGAGCAGAAAATTAATGCACTTGGATGTGACATCAGTTCTAGGGATGCAAACAATTAATCGATTAATCGTTGATAAGACATTACCCGACTAAAATAAATTGATTGCAATTAATCATTTTGAGCCCATAATTCCTCCCTGGTCCTTATAAGAGAGCTTGACGCCGGAAGTCCTTGATGTACATGCGGGAACACGAGAAGCTGTCCTCTGACCATAGAAATAATAATTTATCATATTAAATTAAGTTTATAATAATAATACTTCTGATACTACTACTGATAATAATATCCTTGCTTGCATTGTTCCATGTGTGAATGTGTTGTTTCCTGGTGTTAAGAATAAATCTTTTATTAAGGAATATTATTTGCATTTTCTGTTTCTGGTAGGGGGAGACCTGATAGAGGAGGAAATGTCCGCTTTTTCATCAGAACAGGTCAGTCACGCAAAATAATTACTTCCAAGCAGCTTTATGACTATGATATTGTTGCATAGAGCCTCTTTAAGATAGCATTTTCGTCGAAAGGAACATATTGATTCAGAGGGAATTGATCAAATTACCGCTTATCAATTAATCGATCGATAAGATGAAACAACTATCAATTAATGAATTACTTGATAATTTGCATCTCTGATCAGTACATGCTTTTTTTTCCCAATCCACGCCCGTAGGTTTGTAAACTGGATTTCCAAGATTAATCTCTTTACAGACAGATGAGTTCCAGTGTGTGCAGGAATTAGCGCTGCTCACTTGAAACATCAGCTAAGATGGTACAAAAAATATATGGTTGGGTATTGCTAGCAAAAATGGTAGGATAAAAAATACCAAGCAGAGCTTTACCAGGCTATTCCGAACTATGGAATAAAAAAATGCTTCTATATTTTAAAAATAAGGCACGAAACAGCGGACACAATATTTCAAACATGGTGGGAAATATAATAATATTGATTCTTGCTCAACAAACTTGTAGTTACAGCTGGTATTGGGTTTAATGTTCATTACCTGAGTCAACAAAAGCTTTCACTGGGTGGCCATTGACTTTGCAGTTAATGTACAGCATAACCACCTGTCCGAAGCTTTCTGGAGCCTCTTCCATTGCAATGGTCATGTTTTCTTCCACATTGTGCTGCCTGAAATATGCACAAATCCACAAGTCAGAGATGTGAAAAATCCATACAAGCTGGCTATATGTAGTAAATAAGTAGCTTTTGCTTTCTAAATTGTTTATGTCCACAAAAGAATCAAATGAATGAAAATCATAAACACTGTAATGCTAAAAATATTGCACTGCAACATGTGTTAATCAAGTGAAACCGAACCTGTGACACGATGAGAATGTATTCCTATATGATCAGCTGTCTCTGACAGTTGTTCCATTTTACTGGATGCCTTTGAAATTATTTTTGTACCTGATGTCCTCTTCAATCTTTGCCTGGGCTTCCAAATCAAAAGGATCAGCAGTCAGAAGTCTGATTCTCTCTTGCTCCCTTTTGGCTCGATCCTGCTGTTGCTCCAGCAGCACTTTGGTGAATTTCTCTAAAAGAAATCCAGGGAAACCAGCGTGACTTATTAAATAAGTGACCCTTAATAAAAACTGGAGAGTAACGCATCACTGTTTTTCTTATTGTTGTGTTTGTTTTGGTTCACCTAAATCTCCACTCAGCAAAGCCTCGGCAAGAGGAGGGTTTCTCTCCTTGAGTAGTGAAAGTTCGTGTGGATTTGATAAAAGCATCTGCTGAAGTAAGGCAGGGTCGTCCAGGCCCTGGGGAGAGGAGCCATGAAAGGCCATTGGCATGGAAGGCTGTGCGGGGCGCTGCTGCTGCTGCTGCTGCTGCTGCTGCTGTGGAGCCTGTTGCGGCGGCCTTATGGCACCCTGACTAGTTGAAGAAGAGGTGCCTGGGACTGTGATGGAACGAAAGTCGATTTGGGGCAGGCCTGAGGAGCACAGACAATACGGTGACAGGTTAATAAGAGCTGCCTTAATAAAATAACTATTTTTGTAATTTGCGCTGACATTTTTGCACTTTTGATCACTTATTTAACCGACATGCTAAAAAAAAAAACCCAGAAAATGCAGTTCTACCTCTCATATTAAACTTCATAGCCTCTGTTGTCATTAAGCAATTATAAAAACACATTACCTGGAAAGGCTGGCTGGGTTGGTGGCGGCCTTCTGTCAGCTTGTCGAAGAACCACCACATCTCCATCTTTTACACCGTAAGTCCCCAAGGCACGAGTGGGGTCTTTTAGGGGCTGTTCCACATACGTGATCTGGATATAAAAATGTTATTTAAACATTAAAACAAACATTAAACAATAAACAGATGATTCATCACTTCTTACATTTTTTTAAAAAGATGTAGATATAATTATCAAACTTTCCAGATACACCACATTTCTGAAGATCAAATGATAAAATCTAATTGCATAATCTCACTGACTAGAACCTGATATAAAGAACAAGTTACCTTTGGCCCTACATGCTTTTATATCATTACTATCTGCTTGCGCTGTGCCATGATGTTAACTTTGTTATTTCACTTTCTATTTGAAGAAAATCCACTCAAGCAGTCATACAAAACTTTTCTGAACTCCTCAAAATGCGTATGTTTTCCCTTCAAATGACTTTTAACGGCATTGGTGAGCCAACCAGGTAGCATAGCATAAACCCCATAAACATCTTATATGAATGTGCATGAGGTAAAATGAAAAAGTAAAGAACTTTTACACTGCATGAATAATAACTACATAAGCCAGTTACATTTGGAAGCCTGTTTTCTAAGGCAGCTGTAATGGAGTATATTGGGATGTCTGTAGAATGTAATTAAAAATAACTACAAAGAATGAATATTGTAATTACTGCCTGATTGGCTCACCACGCTTCTGGTTTCTGGTACAGATACTTTGTTAAAAGGAGAACACAATGTAATGCCAACAAATAGGTATTTTTTAACCTGCAGTTGGGTAAAGGTTATGTTCAGGTTATGTTTGCACAAAAGCAGCAAATCCACTCAATTCAGTGGGCTGAACAAGGAAATATTTAGCATTTTAACCCTGAAAACACAAGCTGTAAAACATGTAATCTTAAACACTGCATGCTGGTCTGTCCTACAAAATAAACCTGTGGCTTTAAAACTAGAACTTTTAATCATAGTGGAAATTTTTCTTTCTTTCAAAATACATATCTGTACCTTCAAAAACAGTATGGCATTACGTTTATTTGAAGGTTTTGCTTTGCTACAACTTACACATACTTCTTAATAGGTTAGCCCTGAAAGGAATATATGATGGTCAGTAACCGAAATAAATTTTTGTATGAAGTGAATTGATGACCTAATTCAAACCCAAAAGTACAATTAAAATATGGCATTTACTTGGATAAGCTAGACCTGTGTGATCATTTTTCTTGAATAACATTTTCCTGCAGTGACAATAGTAATAAATAATAATGGATGTTTAATTTGGTTAAATATACTTGAAATTATGACAATAAAATCCTATATAAAACGCACTGTACAAGCAGTGATTTAATTTTTTCTCATTGGAATACTGAAAAGGCCTTTGTTTTTATTAACTGTTGCTATACATCCTAATTTTCACAGTAAAGAAAAACAGGTTATAACGGTTCGCTGATTAAACTCACAAACCCCTGACTTACTTTCACACCAACTAAAACTACAAGTTTTCCACGAGGCTGACTTTCAGTTTCGTTTAGTCAACCTTTATGCCACTATTCATTACTAAACGTATGAGACATAATTTGGAAAATATGTCTGTTGTTGGAAGTCATATTTCGCAACAGCTCAAACGTCAAAACACCACAAGTTCCGATTCATGCTAGCAATTCGGCTAGCTACGTTAGCTGCTAGCAGCGTTATCATCTTCCTCGGGTCTTGCCTGAATTTCCCCAGCTGGGATTCCTGATTCCAGCTCACAAAGTGCTACAAAGTCTCTCAGCTCCAGCTCCGGGGACACATCGAGGGCAAATGTAGTTTCTGGGCGATCCCTCGGCGCGCAGAAAACGGTGACCAGCATCGCTTTTTTGGGGCAGGATCGCTGGACAAACCCTATGTAACAGAATGCGGTTAATGTAGTTCCTTGTGTCACAGAGGAAAGCAGAAATGTGTTTTTTCCCTTAAATTTACACACGTCTCCGTGTCAAAAAGCGTACCAAAATTGAAACTACGATCAAACACAAAGTCAGTGACTGCTTAGGACTTACTAGGTAAACGGCTGATGTGTCAGTTTCTCTTCTATCAATAACAAAATAACAAGTACTCAGGCTCAGTAGTAACGCATCTTATTCAGCTTGTTTTTCGTTTTTCGACATGTCGTATTTCAGGTCGTAAACGCCGCCTTTCTTCTTCTTTAGGTTTTTTTACAGCTGGCCAACAACTTGAAGATCTGTTACCGCCACCAACAGCACTGGGGTGTATGTGGAGGGCTGCGTCTAATAACTAAATATCAAATGAAATGAAATATCAAAATGGCTCCATAATCAGTATGATATGGCAATAACCCATACAAAAAGTAATCTTACTATCAAGAAACATAGAAAATGTGACACAAATGTATATTTCTATTTTAATTTTTAACAGTTTTGATTCAATCTTGTATTCATGCTCCTTGTATTTGATTTGTAGCTACGTGTAATTTTCCGGTAAATTATTGTATCATTTGATGCTTTTGAAAAATATTTTATACCTATATTAGTTCAATACAATTTGCTTTTTCTTATCACCCAGATGATTTATTTCTGTATTTTATTTTGATTAATAAATATTAACCCATTCACACTTCCCAACAACAGTCATATCTACATCCTCATTATTTCCAGTCTAGCATTTTCTTCATCTGTTTATTTCTCCAGGTGTGTTTATTTTGGTGTCCTTTTATTAGATTTCTCTGTCTCCTTATGTATATTTCTATACGTATGTATTTCTGCCTCATTATTTGGATGAGAGGAATGGTTTTGTAAGATTCTCGTCAAGTTACTGCATCCAAACCAGAGAGTAAACTGTTACCAGTGACTAGGTGATTTTAAGCCAAGAGAGTGACTTGCAAAGATCCTGTACAATCTTTTGTTTTGCATCTCCCTTCTGAGGCTATAAGCGGTAAAGCTAGTGAGGCTTGGCTGTTCTCTGGGCACTGTGACTCGCTGAATGTTGTTTGACAAAGCTCCCAAGACACATTTTGAAATACTGTCTCCCTTACTTACATTATGAAGCATAAACACACAGGGAAATGTAAAATGGAGACAGAAAAATGTAAAAAGAAAGCATTATAATATATACACCCGGAGGAATAAACAGAGGAAGAAAATGCAAGATTGGTTATAATGAGGATATAAACATGAATAAAAAAACAATAAAATGATGAACAAAAGCATTCAGATAAAAATAAAATGATGAAATAAGTAATTCTTGTGACAAATAGTACTGGAATAAATACAAATAAAAGAAGTTTTTTTTTAAACAGCATGCAATGAATCAAATAATTAAACTAAAAATTAGATTTCTTAATGGAAAATTATTTCAAAATATTTATTTATTGCCATATAAATTTCATCACTGAGCCATTTTTTTAATTTCTGCTTTTATTTTTGGCAGTTACAGTCCTATGACTTCATTTAACATGTGTGGGTTTCCGATAGCTTGCATAAAATTTGTTTTCTAAAAATTATTTTTTTAAAAAAAAGTGAATTTTGAATTTATTCCCAAGTTAGTAACAGTTTGATCCCATTTAGCTATTATTTACAAATCTGTCATGCATTAGGATTATTTTGAAATTTATATACAAGACTTGTTCATTTGGGATAATCTTTGTTCAAAGTGTAATTGAGTTGCTCAAAACAAAACAATTCTCATGGCATGATTGTGCCATTTAGTTTAGAAATGTTATATATAGTCATGTTGAGTAAACAAACTATATGTGTAGGTGTTTTTTCTATGACCCATCAGTTATTTCAGTTCATTGTTTAGGAATGTCTGTTTCATAACACAGACATTTCAAAATCCAGTCAATTATTTCTGTCTGTTTTTTTTATACAAGTAGTTAATTGTTTAATTATGATATGCTTGAAAGTATGTCAAATCATGATAACTCAATACCTGTGTTAGAACAAATTTCTTGTCACTGAAATTTTTTATGCTTGTCTTAACTTGTTTTAAACATGTACTTTAATAACAGCCAGAACAGAAGCTGAGTGGAGGCAACTTGTGGTCTCAAGAGGCGTTCTTGAGTGGTTGTATCTCTTGCAGATCTATCATGAATATGTTTTTTTCCACCTGCTCTCCTCAGACAAACGAGCACTGTGATGTTCTTACTGGCAAATCAGCATAAAGCTGCACAGTTTCCGTCAGTGAAACCACAGTGCACCTATTTTCCTGAGAGAAGATCAAAAAAGCCCAGAAAAAGGGTGACAAACATGCCAAATATACCTCATTTTATCATATCAATCTATTTCCTTAAGTAAAAAACTGTTCTGGCACAAGTTGGTGCCGGTGAAAAAAGCAAAACAGTCTTTTAACATTCATAAACATTGTCAAATGAGAAATATAGAAAAGATAAATGAAAAAATAAGTGTTTCCAAGCTAAAATATTAAATAATTTGTCAGTTGATAAATGTAAAACCCATGCACGGTATTTGACAGTGTTCAGACCTGACATTACAATCGTTAGTCCAACTGATTACAATTACATAAAAACAGATAGATAGAAGAAACAAATAAGACGAAAAAGAGTGGAATAAAATAAAATAAATTAAATACTAAACAAATGAGTGATAATAAGGATAAATAATAAATAGATTGTATAGAGATCCATAACTATGAGTGAATAAAAGTCTAGGAATTAATTAAGGGAATTAAGTAGATATAAAGAATTAGAATTTTAAAATGCCAGAAGTGGTTTGCAACAACAGGCGTCACAAATTTGCAAGAACATGTTTCAAGCAGTTAAAGGAGATAAAGATGAATATATCCGAATGCTGAGTAACGTTGCAGCTGGGTTTAACTACGCACTCCAGGTCACATCCACATTGAACACACACCATGGCTAATTCAGAAAAAAGAAGAGATTATCTGGATGTGAAAAAAAAGAAAGAGAGAGTTAAAATAAGACACAAGTCAAGAAAAGACTTTTGCTGGCTCACAGTACATGTTGGATGCCAAAATTAGCCTTCGATAGAAGTCTGCAAAAGTTTCATTAAAACAAACAAACTTAAATTAAGTATAGACACTTATTTTTCAGGAGGAAACAACTTGTCATACATTTAATTCCTGGCAAATTTGATTTTTTCAAATGTATTTACCTGCTTCATGTACACCTTCCATTCATTCAGGCTGCTGCCAGGTAGGATTAACCTTTTTCCACAGCATGAAGACACTGCCTGAAAACACAGCAGTAATGCCACAGATGACTAGAGTCTGGCAGGCAATCATTCAGCAGAAAGCTGAGTTACTATCACCTTATCCAGGTGGTCCATTTATTGTGGTTAAAGGTGGTAGTTCATGTATTTATTTTCTGTTTTCATGATCACACATCAAAGCTGTTTTGTGCAGGGTGTTCAGCACGACCACATTCTTACCCCCCTGTAGAAGATGAGTAAGTAGAAAGTGAAGCAAGAACGCTGTGGTCTTCATTTCTCGACTCATAAGAGGAAATAAAATTGTTACATGGGGACACTGTGTTCCTTGAGTCCAGCCCACATCTCCTGACAGTCTTTGGACTTCCTTGCATAGACTTACATCCTCAGAGCAAAAATACATTTTACATCACAGGCCACACAGGTTTAATGCCATACTGCTGGCTTGCTCAAAAATGTTGCAGATATTTTGAGAAAAGAGATTAATATCAATGAGGTCCGGCTAACGTTCCCCCATCTTCACCCACACTTTTCTTATAACCAGCAGTTTGGCTATTACACTTCTTGCGGGTCTTAACTCCCCGTTATTAAACTGCAACTTTCATGAGAAAGTGCGAAAGACTTTCAGTATCGTTTAAACACAACAAAAATCCTTCCTCTCAGCACCCGTTTGGCCATATCTCACAGTGCCTCAGGTCATCCATACAGCATATAGGCTGCCAGAAGGACTATTCATTTTTTAGGAAGGGTCAGTTTCGCTAAACATTTCTGATTGGTTGATTCCCAGCATTTAATTTTCACCTTGAAGTTTTAATGATCTGAGGCTTAATATCCACAGCAGCTTATAAAATACACAACTTTACATTGTGCACTTGAAATAGCTTTTGCTATTTGTAAACACAACATTCAAAATGATAACTATTTAAACAAGGAGGCAGAGTTCATCTTATGGAAAGAAAAAAGTGAAATCAGAGCAGCCAGACTTTAACCTTTAGCAGTTTTTTTGTTCTCGGGTATAAATAAAAAGATATAAAAACATGTATGGGAATTTTAACGAAACGGTGAAGTAAGGGAACTTACAAGGGTTCCTACTGCAAAGTGAGAGATAGCTGCACTGGTAGCAAGAAAACATTTATAGAAATAAAACAATTAAACCAGGGCCAGTGTTAGTTTCAGATTTTTCATGTTTCATGTTCACTCAAGACAAACTTAATGGTTTGCCGGCTGCTTGATCAACAAGAGACACTCACCTGTGGACCACAGCAGAGGTGGAAAAGACAACACAGATGGAGATGAGCAACACATCTGGGTGGGTTTGATATGACAGATTCCAAGAAAATGTAACTAACGCAGAACTGAAATAATGTTTCAGCTCCTGGAAAAACAGTTGTGTAAGTTCTAATGGATTAGATTTATTCAGAGCTTGTCAAGGCACCCAGAGTGCTTCACAGAGAAGTCATTTCTCATCCATTCCAACATTCATACTTGGTGATGGGAAGCCACATGTGTCGCCACAGCTGCCCTGGGGAAAATGATGGAAATGTAGAAGGCAATACATCACCTAACATTTATTCACATTTATATATCAGTTATGCTGACACTGGAGGCATGGTGACTGGTGTCTTGCCCAAGGACACAATGTCAGATTGACAGGGATTCAGATCACTCAACGGAGGCAACACAGAGCTCTGGTGACTGGTGGGAGGGCTGTTTTAATTGTATCTAGGATATTTTGACAGTGGCTGTCAGGGACTGCAGGAAAAGGCAGGGAACCCTGAGAGTCTGGGACACAGATTTTAAATAGTCAGGGATTATTATTGGGTTTGGGGAACCCTGATGTGTGCGGGACACAAGCAGTATTCATGGGACAATGCAATTATCTGACCTTGGAGGGTGAAAAATGTGAAAAAGTAGATGAAGAAGCTTCGTTTTGATGGAAAGTTGACAGTTTCTGGATGTCTGAAGTTGGTAGTTGACAAAAAAAACAACAACAACAGAAAAACTAGTGGAAAAATGCTAAACGATTTTGAGAATGGAGCAAAAATTATTGACATTTTGACAGAGAATAAATAAAGCTTAACAAAGAGGACAGCATAGAAATTGTATGTACATTTATGACAAACAAATATGGGAAAAAATAAAAGAAAAAGGAAAATATACAATTTTCAAAAGGGACCCTGTTGACCGAACAGAGCCAAAGTCCTAAAGTATTGTTATGAAAACATTTTCCAGGTTCAGTGGCATACTCTAGGTGGAATTCATATTTTATAGCTGTTTTAACTTAACTTAAGTTTGACTGCATGCATATTCAAAATGCGACAAAAAATGATGTTTTAGATCAAGAAACTATTAAAAAGTAGTTGAGTAAAAAAAAATTTAAGTAAAAAAAGAGAGAAATAAAAACAAATTCCACTAATTAAAAATTTCCCTCAAATCCTCAGTGTACACTGTAACTAAATCTCCCCCCCCCCCTTATTTTTTTTAAAAAGACAACGAGCTGTTGAATGTGTAGGTGAGGTTTTTTTTTTCATTCAGTTTAAAGGGGGTTGCTTTCTCCTCTTTACTGTTTCAAGTCTCACACTCTCGTCAGCTTCGCACAGGAAACATTGTGTAACTGTGGTTACAGTCAGACTAAAGATGCTTCTGAGCTGTGTGTTCATATTACTTTTGACGTGTAATGAACTTGTTGCTTTTTCTTGCGGTAAAGGTAAAGTATGACCTTCTTGTGTTTATTCTGTAAAATACTGTAGTTGTATTTTTGCCTATGTCACATTTTTCTGAATGTAGGCCTACTTTGGGCACTGTATAGCAGTAGGCTATGATTTCAACGTGTTTTTCTTTGCACACCAACAAATATGTGAAGGGCTGAGAGTATTCGATCAACGTGGCAGAAAAACTTGTGAACCTTGCCCTGATGGTTATTACCAGGATAAGGAGAATTATTCTCAAAGGTGCCAACCATGTACACGGTGTCTCTCAGGTAAGAGTTAAAGCTTTTACATAACACATAAAAACAAACGGAACTAATAAATGTACTGTTTTGCCACAAAGAAATGTTTTATTCTCTTTCCTCTTGTATTGTTTCAAAATAGACTTTTAAACTTATATTTCTCTAAATACTTTTACTAAAGAAATGTTTTTCAAATCTTCCTTTCTTATCTTTTCTTCTTTAGAAAAATGGAGTCAGACTGAAGAAAAGTGTAAAAAAGAGACGGACACAAAATGCCAATGTAAACAGGGATTTGTTCCTGTAAAGAAAGATCCTTCTAATTGTGAATGTGACCGAGGATACGAACTAAGAGGAAATGGTATTAAAACCAGATTGCAACAAGATTTCAGTATTTTTCCCGATGACTTTTCTTTATTCTTTTTTCACTACCAGGGTGTGTAAGATGTGATGACGGATATTTCAGCCTCGGAAATAAAACACCTTGCAAGAAATGGACAGAGTAAGACCGCTGCATCATGGTGTTTCAATAATCTGCAGTTGCATATACTGAATGTTGTGGCTTCAAAGTTATTTTTTAGTTTCAAGCTTTTTTTTCTATTTTATTCTAGGTGTAAAGACACAGGGACTAAAGTCAGTGGAACCTTCACCTCTGATGCCATCTGTAATGAGGTATCGAAGAGTGGGCCTAATTCAATCACAACAGCCTCATCTTCAAACCGAAGTGTTCCTCTCACATTCTCAACCACCCGCCGTCCACATGAGGGGGCTCCAACACAGACGAGGCCTTCTACCACCACTAAAACTTCTCAGGCCAATGGCAACGGGGGATCGCAGACCCCTACTTACTCAGACACTGGAAACCACTTTGGTACAAGACTCACTTTCTTTTCTTCTCACCCAACCTCACATTAATGATTATATCTACTAATCTGTCGATATTTTGTCTCATCTTACCAGGTCAATACCTCCTCATTTTTGGAATTGCTGGGATGGTCGTGCTGAGCGTTGTGACCTGCAAGCTGACTGAGTGTCCTAATTTCCAGAAAGGACCAAAATCACATAGTAAGTAGCAAGTATAATGATTATGTTATTAAGGGATAGTTGCTGCTTTTTATCGACATCTTTTGTTTGCTTAAAGTCAAAAAAGTCACTATCGCCTTTCAGCACTTTGAACTGAGTTAAAGTAGCTGTTTTTAAGTTTCGATGCTAAGCTAAGCCGATAATGTCAGCAGTAGTATGGCAGGCAGTCCATGTGGAGGGGCTATGCAATGTGTCACACATGATAATTCTATTAATCTTGCTTCAATTCTCCATTTGCAGCAAATGACTCGTTGTGCGTCAGACCGCCTGTTGAAGAAAGTGGTGACAGCAGCGAGTCTTCTCTTGTAAAGTTAAACCTAGAGCCCTGAGGTGACGCTTTTCTTGACACTCATCTGTCATCTCGTAAAACTGTGAATTTTCAGCTCAGATAATCCTCATTTGTATCATTTAGAGCTGATTGCTCAAAAACAGGTTGGTTTCATGGAAAACTATCTGTATTGTAACAGGTCTATTCCAAGCTGCCATGTGGCTGATATTTGACGTTTCTTTGTTCTGTTGTAAAACAATGTAGTGAATTATAGAAAAACGTATGTATCATACTTAAAATGATTTATTAACTATCATGTTCTTTAACAACATTAATCTAATATCTAATATATTTTTTCTGAGAATATCCATCTGTGTAAACATAATATTTATTCAAAATTCTGATTAGCAGATTTTCTCATAAGTACAGATCCTTCCACTCTGTCAATATGTTCATACAAACTTATTTGTGCAGGTTTTGTAAACCTTCCCACACTGTACATATTCCTACACTTTAATAGCTTCTTTGACAAGTCTGAGAAATTCACAGGATGAAACAAACAATACCACTGTTGCAGCTGCTAAAAAGTAATTGTACTCTTTTCATACCATTTTTTATACGCTGTTTCTGTTGTGTTTGAATTTGCTTCTCCACTGGTAGCAGGTTTAATAAGCACAGAACAAGATAAAGAAAAAAAAAGCTCTCTGTGGTATGTGGGGTCGGGGGAGTTCCCATGTGGAGCTCAAGGCGCCTCTCTTTTTCCTTCTGAAAAATGCCTCCTCTTTTGTTTTCGTATTCTAGCCAGTGGAAAGATTGATGCTATAAAAGTGAAGACTGACATTGTTTATACCTTACTGGAGCTATTTCTCAAATCAGGACAGTCAGAGGAGTTGTGAAAGCAAGCTTTTGTTACTTCTCTCCATTTGTATCTCATTAAGAACCCAGACACAGAGTCATGTGCTGTTTTAGGATCTACCTCGAAAACGTTGGAGCCTATTGACTCCGTCCTGGAAATTATACTTTTATTCAAATGATGGATGAAGTGTTCAGATGAATAGTTTGCAGTATTACTTTTGCATTGTATGAGTTATTGAAGTTTGCTATCAGCAATAATATGTTTACTCTTTCAGATGCTTTTAGTCCCATCAAAATGAAAAAAAGGAAGAAAGTTAAAAGGCAGAAGCATGAGGTGCTATGGTGGTTAGCATCATTGCTTTGCAGCAAGATGGATTGTGGTTTGATGTGGTGGTGAATTTTCTGTGTGAAGTTTACATGTTTCCCCATGCATGAGTGGGCTTTTTCTAGGTTCTCTAGCTTCCTACAGCCAAAAACATGCATGTTTAATGGTTTTTAATATGTGTATTAGTGTTTTAAGTTGTTCCTAGGGGTGAGTGTTAGTGTGGGTAGCTGTTTGTCTTTCTGTGTCCGCCCTTACAGTAGATGGACTGGTGACCTGTACAGGGTGCATCCTACATGTTGCCTGATAGCAGCGGGTAGACACCAGCAGCCCTGCAAACCTGTACTGGAAAAAGCAGGTTTAGAGAATGGATGAATGAACCAATGAACAGCAGAAAAAGCCCCAGCAAGTAACTGTCAGTAGATGTCAGTAATCCAGGAAGTTGATGTGTGGTTTCAAAGAAATACGGTCGAATATACGAGAAGCAAACCCTGACCGAGTTTTGTAGAAACTCATTAAACAGTGACTAATACAGATGTTGGCAACTCATGTTAAGGAACATGTTTTCAGTGGTACATGACTATATTTCATTCATTCTTCTTTAGTGCTCGAGTGACAGGATTGTTGTCTTTTTTCTTTTTTTCTTAGTTTTCTAAGTCTTTTCAAGTGTTCATTTTGATGATCAGTTTGTGTGGATCGGTCTCACTTTAACATTACTCCATTTTTTTTCTTTCCATAAGTTTGCCCTGAAATGTACACAGTTGATTTTGCGTCGATTTTTCCATTGCTTCAAATTTTTTCTGTAATTTTTGTTATGATAATTATAGTTCTCCTTAAGATGTTTAATCTTTAAAACTAGGGGTTTGGTTAGTTATTACAATTAGTTGTAGCAATTAGTTTTAGCCATTCATTTAGTATGTTTTACTATCTAATGCATTTATTCATTGCTGTAACTCTACTGGCTGGTTTAATCTGCTTATTGTCTGTTGGTTTTGAGGAATTAGGAGAGGGCTACAGTCTTTTATTCCTTTTCATTAATGTTCTTTAATCAGTTTAATACTCACAGTTGGATACAAACTTACACCAAAGCTGATTCTAGTTTTACAAGGTTTAAAGCAAACTAACACTTGTTTTTCAATGTATAGATAAATTAACATGTGCACTCTCAGATTTATAATAAATCTTGCAAGCCAGTCAAATAAAAATGTTCCAAATGCTGAATGCAGTAGTTTTTTATTTATTTATTTCTATATCACCTAGAGCTTACCATAACTTTCCATCCATGCATACCACAAAGCCTACAGAATGAGTGATTTGCATATGACAACGGGAATTCCAGTTTCGAAGTTGTCAGCATTGCCCTTTGTGGCTAAATGACACTTACCTTGAGCTGTGGAGAGCTCCCAGCATGTAACCAATACAACCTGAAGGAGGTTTTAACCTGAAGCTATGTGGTTGGTCTTACGTGTGTAAGCAACAGACGGCAGCATGGCCACAAATCGTAACGTATAAATGTGTGTGAGCAGCATGTATCACTAAAACATTGAAGCTACGACGAAGTGTACTGTAATTCTGTGTGCACAGACAATTGCTCACAAGACCCACATGATTAGAAAAAGAGTCAATTACTTTTGCAAATTGTTTCCTAAAAGAAAAAAAAATATATATATAATATAATAATATTATATATTTATTATATTATTATAATATATTATATTATATTATATTATATTAGGGCCAATGATCATACTTCACTTTAATTCAAGTGTCAATCTTGAGGGAAATGAGAAGTCTATGTGTACGTGCCAAAAATTGCAGTTGACCCTTCATCGACTGGGCACTGGCTTCAAAAGGGAGTTGGTTCCTCGTACCCCCATGTAGAAAGAGCCAGCTTCACAGTAGGAACAAACCCGTTTACAGCCTGTTACTACATAGATCAGGTTTACCTTTCAAATCAAATCAAATCAATTTTTATTTATAAAGCGCTTTTTATGCAAAGGCATGAAAAGCGCTTTATAAAGTTGCCTTTTACAAAGTAAAAATGAACGCATATCTAAATAAAAACACTGAACAAAAACAACAAGCTTTCACACACCCAGTTATATGACACGTTATATACACATATGTTTACATACATACATACATACATATATATATATATATATATAAATAATGATAATATGATATATGTTATTATTATTATTTTTTATTATTATATATTATTATCATTATTATTATATGTTATTATTCTATGGTGCTTAAATTTATCAGTATTTAATTTTTTTATCATTTCGACATGAAGCTGCTATGTGTTTTACTAACCAGGAGATCCTAGACTTCATCGGCCACACCACATACACTTAAAAAGTTTGGTTAAACTAGATAACGATACATTGATTCATGCACCCTCATGTATTTGGAATGTGCTCTGCAACATAAAAGTATGTTGTCGTGTGATCCTTCTTTGGAATATTTTGCAATGGTATGCGGTTTCTTAATGTGACATCTACCATTTGACATACTGTACGTGTACTGCTCTGTTAGGAACATGAATCTTCACAACTCTACCAAAACTGATTTGAATTTCCACTGTGGGCAGTACCGTTTTAATAATAGCATTGTATACTTTGTACGACCTGAGTGTTGATCAGTGATGAACATCTGCACTTGTGGGTGTAAACGCTTTTACATCGGCAAGCAGTGGCACAGTGGTTCCATGAAGTCAACTGAAAGTCTGGCACACATTCGACAACACTGATCATGAATATCTAATTAGTGTACGCAGATGATGAATGAATGTTTATTAATCAGTCACAAGTATGGATTTAAAGGTTATATTAGTTTCTCCGCTGACTGGAGCTGAGCTCTGCAGTAATCACTACCTAAAAATTTTCAAACTGCCCGAACAAAGAACTTTTGCAGAGTCATTTGATGCTATAAAAACTCTGTAGTGTTTTATAATTCCCACATGTTAGTTGCTGTGGGTAAAAGGATCTGCTGAATCAATGTAATGAAATAAACATGACAAAGTTGTGTCTGGTGTGTCACTGCAATTTCAAATACACATACACATCCGGGGGGGGGGGGGGGGCGCGCGCGCCGCCCCCCCCCCCCCCCCCCCCCCCCCCC